>MU227859.1:2651338-2667029 GCA_018584345.1 Thuja plicata | reverse complement strand
TTTCTCTATAAGCAAAAAACACTTTAACATAGTGATCATAAAGGTGTTCTTCTTCCTTTAAGTTCTCTAAAAGATTAGATGCATGTATTTGCTTATCATGTTTAGTTTTAATCCTTACCTCTTTGCTTGGCCTTGTGACTCTCTTCTCTAGTTTCTACACTTTCGGATGATTTTTCATCTGCAATAATGAAAAACACAGAGAATTAAAATAGTGAGTAAATCATTAAAAACTTGATTTAAAGAAAAAATATCTACGCAAAATTTAATAGCTAATACGTGACTTTTAATTGTTACTAAGCGTAATTTAAAACTTTGAAAGCATATTTTAAATCTTAGTAAGCGGCTCTGGAAATTCCACCGGCGGCCAAAGAAAAACCATAGGAAACATAAAAAGTGCAAAGTGCAGTTAAAGATTGATAGTACACGGCTCTTGGAAGATCACAAGGGGTCTTTAGTGTCTGACAGGCAGCCCTTTACAGATCTAGGCGGTATAATTTAGCTCACAAGCGGCCTAAGAATGAAAGACAGAAAAGAATAACTCTGTACATGGATCTTTACTGATCACAGGTGGCTCTGAATGCTTCGTGGGCGGCTCTTCTCCTGTTTTCTGCAAAACAACAAGAAAATGCTGCAAAAAACACAAAATTTAAGATAAAAATGTTAGCAATGAGGCCTAAAGCCCCACGGTGGGCGCCATTTGTGTGTGAGAGATTACACCTTCATGAAATTAGGATCAATAACAACAATTCTATAGAAAGAAAATACAATTTAATCTAAGAATTGAAATTAAATCCATGACATCTTATGGTTCTCTATCTAAGCTTTGTTAAGAGAGCTCTCAGCCTTAATCTCTCTCAAGGACAATCCTAGAATGAGAAAATGATAACAAATATGATCTAATCTAGCTCAATTCTCTCAAATGATGTGTGCTTTGAATTCAAAATTCTCATGATATGCTCCTCAGATCAACAATTTGCTTCCTAATTGATCAAAATGCTATGAAAAATGCTCAATTAGTCTCAATTACTAACAAATTGCCTATAATAAGGATGCTTTGCTCTTGAATTTCTAGTATATCAAATACAAATAAAATGGCTTGCATTTATAGCAATTTCCCAAGGGTAGGGGGTAGAGTGAATTGACCATGGGTTAATGCTTGGTTGAGTTTGATACCTCAAATGGTTTCAAATGGGGGGACCATTTAAATGGTTTTCCTCAAAGGGTGGGACAAGAAGACAAAATCTTCAACTCTCATTGGTTGATCAATTTGAGTTGAAAGAAATTAATAATTATTTAATTCAATCATTTAATTAAATTAGCCATATAAAGGTGAATGGGTTGGATTTGATTTTTGATTTATAACTAAAAAATTAATTGATTAAAATCAATTATATAATTTGATTGATCCCTCTTAGGCTTAAATTTGATTATTTGATTTCATGATTATTCAATCCTTTGATTTTAATTTATTTTATCCAATTTCCTTGATAAATATCCATTTAAATAATTTTGATCCATTTTAATGCATTTTGATGAGATTTAGGGCAATTGGCTAAGATTTGCAGATTTGGATGATTAAGAGACACGTGGTCAATTTTAGGTGTCTACAAATCTCTCCCTTTCCCTGTGTCTATGTGGGCCTCCCTTTGGGTTTGAAACCTCCAAATTCCTTTTGGAATGACATTGTTGACAGATTCAATCATAAAATTTTTGTCTAGAAAGGATCTCTTCTTAGCCAAGCTGGGAAGGTCCTGGTCCTTAAATCTTCCCTCTAGAACCTTCTTGTGTATGCTCTAAGTCTGTTTTGAATCCCCTCCAAATTTGCTGACTCAATCGAGAAATTGCAGAAAAGATTCTTGTGGTCAAGAACTTAGGATAAGAATCAGCTTCATCTTGTGGCTTGGAGAATGTTTATAGAAATCTAAATTACAGGGGGTTAGGCATCAAAAAAATCAAAGAGGTTAATCAAGTGTTGCTAGCTAAATAGATTTGGAAAATATTTGATCAAGAAAAAGTTTGGAACAAAATTATCAAATCTAAATACTTGTATGCCACCCCAAGTTTAGGTGAATTTTTGTCCTCGCCTACCAATGTGCATGGCTCCTTTATTTGGAATAGCATTCTGAAAGCTAAATCCCTTGCTGCAAAAGGTGCTATATGGAGGGTTGGAAATGGAACAAAGATAAAATTTTGGGAGGACCCCTGGATCAAAGAGAAACCTCTCATCCAGTATGCTGAACTTTCTCAACATGCACAAATCTATATAAGAAGGCTTGATATATAGGTTTCTGATTATTGGAGGGAAAATAAATGGGTTAGACTTTGTGAAATAGCCTCGGTGATGAGAGCTATTGATCACGTGGCTCCCTGGGGGATTCAAGATCATTCTCAAGACCATCTTATCTGGTCCCCTAACCCAAGCGGAAGATTCTCGATGTCCTCAGATTATTCCCTCACTTCCAATTAAGAATATTTGGCCTTTTGGGATAAGGTTTGGATTCCTTATCTCATCCCTAAGATTAACATTTTTTACTGGTTGTTTTTCCAGGATAAGGTTCTCTCTACTGAGAATATTTCTAAGAGATGTTGGGTGCTTCCTAATAGATGCTACCTGTGTATGCAAGAGGATGAAACCACTACCCACTTGCTCTTGCATTGCTCATTCTCTAGAGAGGTCTGGTAGATTGTGTTGCAGAATTGGAACATTAGTTGGGTTCTCCCAAATTCCATCAGTGATTTTGCTACCCAATGGTACTCTCCTTTCTTTCACAATCTGGGGAAGTTGTTATGGAACCTATCTACCCCTCATGTTATCTGGATGATATGGAAGAAAAGGAACAATCAGATCTTTAGAAATGACACCTTTGTTCCTTTGGTGGTGGGTTCTAAAATCATCAAAAATATTGTTGAAAATATTCATTTGGCTTGTGATAAAAAACCTACTCCGATGGAAGGTATTAAAGACAAGAGTGTTTTGAGAAACTAGGTTTTTTCTTCAATATCTAAACCTGGAAATAGAAAATGTGATGGAGAGGTGTGGTGCTCCCTCCAGTCAGATGGCTTAAGGCTAAATTAAATAGAGTGGCTAAAAGGAACCCAGGAAAGGTGGGTTGTGGTGGAATTTTTCAAAACTCTCATGGAAACCGTGTCACTGTTGTGGCTCTCCCCATTGGTATCCAGACTAGTCACATGGTTGAAGCAATGACCACTCTTTAGGTCTGTAAGATTACGAAGTACCCGAATTGTACTAAAATCTGGCTTGAAGGTGACTCAATGAATATCATTAGCTGCATTAAAGATAATCACAAACCTTCATGGAATATATGTCACATCATAGTTCAGATTAAAATGCTCTTAAGTAGTTTCAAGGCAACCTACATCACCCACACTTTCAGGGAAACGAACGTTGTGGCTGACAACCTGGCCAATTTGCTAGTGTTTCACAACATGGAGGTGTAATAAATTGAAATTTTGGGTGCATTAGTTCCACAACCACAAAAGAATTATTTGGAAAAGCTTATGAATTATAAAGATCAGTTTATTCTTTTACGCTTTCACTAGTTTTATTTCTAGTGCATTATCGTATATATAAATTCCAATAGAGGAAATAGATTGATGCAAAAGATGTATCTATATCTCAATAGATATTGAGAATGTGTGAATAATAAATTATATCTATTCTGTGTCTTTTTCATTTAATACTTTAGTAATTGTAGTTATCTAATTTTATTCACACAATCTAATTTTTGGTTTATCAATTTATATGACTATGTCTCAATGTCCACCTCTATTTTAAAAATATATATGTTAATAATTTTTAGTCAAAATACCTAACAATTTTCTCAAAATATTTTTAAAATTATCTTAAATTTAGAGAAGTGGGAGTCTTAAATTTTGTCAAACAAAATTGTAAAATTACATGTTTAGTATCATCCTGATTTTTTTAAACTTTATATTCAAATTAATAAAAAAAAATTGTAACTAAATTTAATAAGACAAAAAATATTTAGTGAAGAGACTTTCAAGATTCTAACAATAATATATGTGTATTTAAATTTAAAAGTTATTTTTTTTTTCTTGCTGATCTAATTGTCTTGATATCCATTTAAAGATTTTGCTTAATATATTCTAGTTCTTTAAGGAAAAAAAACTTAGTTGATATTAGAATTCTATTATTTATTTATTTTATACTTTTAGACATAAATTTTAATGAACGATTTAAACAACAAAGAATAAAGTATGATTCCTAGGATAAAAGTGTTAAATAGAAGGAAAACACTAAACCAAATTGAGTCCTTACGTTAAACCTAATTGAAGAATAAACCAACGTCAGTCCTAACATATGAAGATTAAACCAATGTCAATCCTAACATATTACTATGATATTGAACCCTGACAATAGACCTAATTGAAAATTAAAACTTGAATAACACTCAACTTAAAAAAATAAATTTAAAGGAAAATAAACTGTAACCAAATTGATCCCACAGATTGAACCAAATTCAATCCTAAACCTAAGCTAAATTGAGCTAAAATCTTAAAATACATAGATTGTACCCTAACTCTTTCACTAAACCTAAATAGATCTTAATACAAAAACAAAATTAAACCATAACATTAATATTAAACCAATAAAACCGTAATCCTTATATCTAACCAATTTTAACTCTAACTCCTTACTTGATTGCACACTAGACTAAATTGAACCCTAAGCCTTATTTAGTTAGTAATTTTATTTCAATCTCACCCATGACTACAATTCCATAAATGATCTTCATCCTATTTGTAACTATAAGCTAAATAGAACCCTAATTGTAACCCCAATATGAACTCCACACCTGAATAAAATTAAAATTTAATACTAATACTAATTTAGTTGTAACATGATACTTACATGAAATTAAACCCTTACCCTTAACCAATTCATATATTCCACTAAATTTAAGTCTATCTGAAACACTAAAATAAAATAAATCCTCTTCAACCACAACTGTAAAAAAGCTTAACCCATTTGGTGAACCAAATTTAACCCTTATAAACCCCAATAAAAACCCACCTCCTAAACAAAATCAAACCATCAACCGTAACCCTGCACATAATGAAACAACATTTCAACATAAACTCTAAACCTAACACCTAGCCCACATAAACTCTGACCTTAAATCATATTCAACCTTAACACTATACAAATTAAACCCCAACATTATACCATATTAAACACAAAGCCTAATAATAACTAAATATTATAGAAAAATAAATAATACCCCCAAGTATCAGATAAATTATAACCTGAATATAACAATAAACCAAACAGAAACTTAAAAATTGCCAGAGTTAAGGACAATTGGTATCATTCATCAGACAAAAGGAATTTTGGTTCCACATTTTCTGATGGAGCATTTGGACTAGAGTGGTGGCAATGGAACCCTAGACCCACCACGAATATGGAAAATAGGGTAGAGAATATAAATGAAGGCTGATAAACGGTTAGAGGTCGGAGGAAGAAACAAGAAGAAAGAGATAGGGTTACATAATTAAGTAATAACGATGCAAGGAGTGGTTGATATGGCTTATGGATTATTCCATTATCCAATAGAATTCTGGAGTTTTCATGAGGAGCTAATCAAATCTCTTTGGGAAAGAGATCGATAAAAAACCCTAAAATCTTGAACCTTGTTTCAAACCATCGAGCCTATTTTTATCATATGCCACCAAAATCTAATCAGTCCCATAAGGTGCTAATGGAATCCATAGGTCATGTGTCTCCCAAATCTATGATCAATAAAACTAAACATATGTTGAACCACCCGTAGAGGCAACCCAATAGAAATTTTGAGATGGAAATGTGTGTTTGGCAGAATATATTCCATAGAAAGAACCCCAAACTAGAGAGAGATAAAAATCCCTTTCTATAAGTCATTAATGATAGATTTTCTAAAGGTTTAATGGGTCATTGTATGAAATTGGGTATTTTTCCAAATGGCATGGAAGCGGAAAGACAATTGGAGAAATTGGTGATTGGTGGATGCAAGCCTATGCGAGTTAGGTAAGTATAACAATTTTTCCTAATGATTTTTTATATATTGATTGTAGAGAGGAATTTTGTTAGAATAACTAAGAGGGGGAGTGAATCAGTGGCCTCAAAAATATTCCAATAAATAAACCCAAAAACTTAGTACCACAATATTAAGCCTATAGTTATCTTCAGTCCTACAAGATGAATGCCTTGAAATAATCTCAATAAATAACTACTGCTTGGAGTTCACTGTTAAACCTTATTCTTAATGTTTACCGATTAACAGTCTTTCATTTATCGAACTACAATAAATTGCTTAGTGTATACCGATCAATCCAGATTAGTTATGTGTAATGCAAAACACTAAAGTAATGACTCATAAACACATTGACACATGGATTTTTAACTTGGAGACCCTGTTAAGGGAAAAAAAAACTTGGGACCTGTAACCCAAAATTTTCACTCTTTTGAAGTGAGTTCAGTGAAGAACCAACCATGTTAAAGGTTAAAAACAAACTTTTAGGTGTGACCTTGTTAGAGGATTTAAATATAATATTTTTTCACTTGATATCGGGCATCTCTATGCTAACTTTTATGACCAAACCCAGTGTAGTTCTTAAAATGGTATCTAGCATCTAATGCTATCTTCATGACCAAATTTTTTGATACTCCTTGGGATGTATCTCAATATAGAAAGGATTTTTAAGTCTTGCTCGGTTAAGAGACTTTCTGATCCAATGGTTATATTGAAACAATAAATGATTTGTTCACATATAAAACTATACTTTGTAGATTTTCAGATCTACTGTAAGCTCATAATACCTTTATGATCAATGTATCCTTTCAATACCTTTGTTCCACTTCTTTCTGCTCGGTGATGTTGTGCTTCTCTGTTGCTCGGTGTCCACAAAATTAGCTCTTTCCTTAGCTTGATTGATCAGGTCTGATTGAAGACTTATTTCTTCATAATTTTCTCTTCAACATCTTCTTTCTCTATTCACCCCTTAATTCATAATGAATTAGCTTGTCTCTTCATAGACATGATTTCACCATTTCTTGTCGTGATCCGCAATTTTAGCCAATCTTGCTTTAAAGATTTACTTCAGTTTTATCCCGTAGATTTCTCTTTGACAATTGGAATAAAATGATGACATGTAACTGATTGAATGTTTGAAGATGTTAAGTTGATCACTGAAATGCAGAAAGATATTGAAAGAAATTAAATTAGTTAATGGATTGTATTGTCATTGATGTCAACTTGATATAATCTAATCAGTTATAATAAAAGTATCAAAGAATTTAGAGAATCAAAGAGATAAATATTATGCTTTCAGTAATGCATAAAAGACAAGAATTTTCTATGTGAATACAAACACCGACGGCTAGTGGAACTCGACGGACAGAGATAATTGAAAGTTAAGTCACAATAATGCCCAAGCAAGAAACCCAACAAGTATTACCGACGAGCAATCGGTATCTCCTAATTAATTTACTATTTTTCAGTAAATTGAAAGACTGCTATTCGGTAAAAATACAGAATTAGGTTCAACAAAGCATTTCGAGCAGTAGTAATTTGATAATTATATTTGAAGGCATTCATCTTATGACTGAAGATAAGTAGAGGCTTAATATTTTGGTACTAAGTTTTTTGGGTTGAGTAATTGGAATATTTTTGAGGCCACTAATTCACCCCCCCTTTCAGTTATTACTAAAAATTGGTATCATAGCTTGTGTGCTTAGAAATGGAGTTTAACATCTCAAGCAAAAGATCACAAGATGAATAGACAAGATGTGCCCAAGTTGAATAAAGACAACTTTGCATCATGGAAAAATAGAATAAGACTCCACCTATCAGGTATTAGTAATGATGTTACTCAACACCTTGATACTGAATATGTGCTACCTATAGGACCTCACACTCTTGAGAAATTAAGAGAAAAGCATGTGCATAATTGCATGATGATAGAACTTGCCTCATCACTCTCTGATGTTGAGTTTGAAGATGTGAAAACCTGCACCTCTGTAAAGAAAATGTGGGATAAGTTGAAGCTGGTACATGGAGGAGATGCTAATGTACTAAGAGCCAAGGTAGAAATCCTAAGAGGGAGGTTTGATGACCTAAGGATGAAAGAAGGAGAAAATATCACTAAGTATAGCTACAGAATCAAAGAGGTATTCAATGCTATCTGAGGAGTTGGAGGTGTAATTGAAGAGGAGACAGTGGTAAGTAAAATCTTAAGAACCTTACTACCTGTATACGCTATTAGAGTTTCTGCTATTCAAGAAATGAGAGCATTTGCAAACAATACAATTACTCAAGATAGTATGATTGGTAGACTAATTTCATTTGAGATGAATAAATTTGATAATAGTGTCAAGTACCATCTATAGAATCTGCATTCAAATCTTATTTAAAGATAAGTAATTCAAGTGATAGACATGCTATTAGAAATGATAGTGAAAGTGATAATGAGGATCAAGGACTTGACAAGATTGAAGCACTAATGGCAAGAAGATTGTAGAGAGGCAAAGGTAGATACAAAGGTAAATTACCACTTGTATGTTTCAATTGTAAAGAGGTTGGAAAATTTGCTTCAAGATGTCCAAACAGAAGAAAAGATGATAGAAGTAATGACAAATCATATGAGAAGAACAAAGATTACCAAAGCAACCGACAATCTGACAAAAGAGATACTTGAGACTGCAAGGACAAAGGGAAGAAATCTTGTTACCTAGTTGAGAACAAAGTTGATGACACTGAAACCGAATCAAAAGAAGACATTGAGATGGTATTTGTAGCCATGAAGGATGATTCAGAAAAAGAAGAAGAAAGGTATGCAGAAACTACACTCATATGTAAGGTTAGTAAGAATGATGTTTGGATCATAGATAGTGGCTGCACTCACCTTATGACTAGTCATAAACAAAAGTTTGAGACTTTTGAATACTATAATGGTGGTTTAGTAAGAATGGGAAATGATACACCTTGTCCAGTTGAAGGTAAAAGAACTATAATGTTGAATAACCTGATCAAATGTGGAAATTATTACTGGGTAAAAGAACTGAATTATAATCTGTTAAGTGTTTCACAACTAAATAATATAGGTCACCAAGTGGCATTTGAAAATAAGAAGGCAAAGATCTTCAATGAATCTGGAAGGTTGATCAGAACCGATGAACAGACAAATGGTAACCTTTTCTATCTTGATGAGATTAACACCACTTGTTTAATGGATAGAAACAAAGAAATATGGTTGTGGCACAAATATTGTGTCATGTGAATTTTGACAACATAATAAAGATAAGAAACAAAAGGAATGTCAGAGGCTTACCAAGCATGACTAAGCCCAAGCATAACATGTGCAAGAATTGTCAAAAAGGTAAGATGAAAAAGTCTAGTTTCAAGAGTAAAACCCATACATCTAATGCAATTCTAGAATTAGTCCATACAGATCTATGTGGACCCATGAGAAAAAAGAGTTACTATGGAGATAGGTATTTTATTCTCTTTGTTGATGATTATTCTAGAGTGATGACAATTATGTTCTTAAAAGATAAATCATAAGCATTCAAGATGTTTAAATGGTATAAGGATATGGTAGAAAAATAAAGTGAAAATAAATTGAAATGATTAAGGTCAAATAGAGGAGGGGAATTTACTTCAAATGAATTCTCTAACTATTGCAATGAGCATGGAATTAAAAGACAAGTTTCTGCACTGAGAACACCACAAAAAAATGGAATTGTTGAAAGAAGAAATAGATCAATTGTTGACTGTGAAAGAACATTGATGATTGAGAAGAGCATCACTCAAACTTTCTAGAGGGAAGCTGTCAGTACTGCTGTCTACACACTAAACAAAGTATAATTGAAGGACACAAAGAAGACACCCTATGAGCTTTGGTATGGTCATACACCCAATGTAAGTTACTTCAGAATCTTTGGTAGTCAATGTTATATTTTGAAGGATGATAGAAATGGAAAAATTGACTCCAAAAGTGAAGAAGACATCTTTATAGGGTATTCAACCAAAAGAAAGGCTTATAAATGTCTTAGCAAATCATCTAACAAGATCATTGAAAGTGCAAATGTGAAAATAGATGAATTTGTATAAAATAATGATAAGGAAAGAAGAAGAGAATTAGAGGACTACAACAGGTTTGTTTATATAGAACTTGACACTCTACTCAAGAAATAGTGTATTGCTCCCAAGCAATAGAACATTGCACCCAAGCATTAGGCTGCAATTATAAAAAATCAGGAAAATCCTCAAGATAATGTTCCAAGTGATGAAGATCAGAACAAAGGACAAGAAGATGATCAGAATGATGAAAATAGAGCTAAACCAAAAGTTTCCAAGTATGTCAGAAGACATCATCCACATAATCAAATTGTAGGAGACAAGAAGGCTGGAATGAGAACAAGAAGTAAGTCACTAAACACTAGATGTTTACTTTATGATTTTAAGCCTAAATCTTCAATACTGAACTTGAGAATGAATAATGGGTCAGTGCTATGAATGAAGAAATAGAATAGATTGAGAATAACTATACATGGACACTAGTACCGAGACCAGATGACAAGAATGTCATCAGTACCAAATGAATATTCAGAAACAAGCTGAATGAGAATGGAGAGGTCACAAGAAACAAAGCAAGGTTAGTATGCAAGGGATATGCACAAGAAGAAGGTATTGATTATGGAGAAACCTTTGCACCTATTGCTAGACTAGAAGGAATTATAATCTTACTTTCTTATGCTGCATTCAAAGGATTCAAGGTATACCAGATGGATTTCAAATCTGCATTCCTAAATGGAATAATGGAAGGGGTATACATTGAACAACCAAAAGGGTTTTTTGATCCAGACAAGAGAAACATGGTATGTAGACTACATAAAGCCTGTATCAATTGAAACAAGCACCTAGAGTATGGTAGGAAAGACTTCACTCCTATCTCATTAGCATCAAATTTGTAAGAACAAGTGAAAATAACAATCTGTACTTAAAAGAAGATACCGATGGTAATATTCTGATTGCTGAAATTTGTGTTGATGATATTATTTTTGGGGGAAATGATTTTTATGCAAATCCTTTGCTAATGAAATGAGAAAAGAGTTTGAAATGTCTATGTTTGGGGAGATCAGATTCTTTCTTGGTGTATAGATTCTTCAACAAGATACAGGCATATATATCACTCAGTCCAAATACATCAAGGAAGTGCTGAAGATATTCAAGATGGAAGATTCCAAACCAGTTGGAACACCTGGATACCGGATGTAAGATGAAAAGAAGAAAAATCAAATGAGGTAAATCAAACCTTGTATAGATCAATGATTGGAAAACTAATGTATGTTGTTGACACCAGACCAGATATAGCACATGCAGTTGGAATAGTCACAAGATTCCCTGCTAATCCCAAATAATCACATATGACTATTGTAAAGAAAATTATGAGATATTTGAAGAACATCGAGGACTGTGGCTTATGGTATAAAAGAGAAGAAAAATTTGAGCTACAAGTCTATACAGATGCTGATTGGGCTAGAAACATTGATGACCAAAAGAGAACAACTGGAGGAGAATTCTTCATGGGTGAAATTTTTTTCACATGGATCAGAAAGAAGCAAGGATGCATCTCTCAGTCTACAACAGAAGCAAAGTATGTGGCTACTACTGAAAATTGCTCCAATATTGCATGGATCAAACAGTTGCTGGAAGGTATGAATATGAAGATTCTTTAACTAGTAATTATCTATTGTGATAATACCCGTACAATTAACATTCCTAAGAATAAGGTCATGCATGATAAGACTAAGCATATTTCTATCAAGTATCACTATCTAAGAGAACAAGTGTAAAAAAAGGAGGTGATACTAGAATATGTTCAATAAAAAGAAAAATTAGCTGATATATTCACCAAGTGATTACTGAAAGATACATTTGAGTATCTAAGATAGAGACTAGGGGTCCAACCCTTGTCTATCGGTCAATAAGCTGACTGGGAGGCTACATCAGCCTACACACAATCAGAAGATCATTCATGTTGATGCAAACATCAAGATGAATAGAAACAGATACATCTGTACACAACAAGGTACAAATCTACACCAAATATCAGAGACATTGTATTGCTAATGGATAGGGAAATTCAAGGAATATATTATATAAAGGGATGGAAGATGATATAGAAGAAACTTGTTTGGCATTGTTGTCAAAGGGAGAGATTATCTCATTATCATAAAGGTGAGATTATCTCATTGATCAAAAAATATTATATCATTATCCATGAAGAGAAGTTCCTGAGACTCAAAAGGAAGAGATAATCAATATTCAAAGGGAGAGAGATTGATTACATATGAAATATCCATCTAAGGGAGAGAAATAACAAAGGGAGAGAGTTCATACAAAGGAAGAGATTACTGTCAAAGGAAAAAGAGATTATCAAGAAGAGGATTAGTCATGGCAGAGCACATATCAGAAAAAAGACAAAAGATGCTACATCTATCCAATGAAGGGATTGAAGATCAAAGAAAAACCACTCCGCAAGAAACAAATCTAAGCTATTTTGAGCTTATCGAAAGCTAGACATTTGTAATAGTTACAATAGGAAAGATTGATGAAATTTTTATATTTCATATTGTATTAGTAATAATATAGTGTGATAATGTAGTGTGTTGCCATCAATTCCAAAGGGAGAGATTGATGACATGTAACTGATTGAATGTTTGAAGATGTTAAGTTGATCACTGAAATGCAAAAAGATAATGCAAGATATTAAATCAGTTAATGAACTGTATTATCATTGATGTCAAATTGATATAATCTAATCATTTATAATCAAAGTATCAAAGACTTCAGAGAATCAAAGAGATAAATATTATGCTTTCAGTAATGCATAAAAGAAAAGCATTTACTATGTGACTACAAACACTGATGGCTAGTGGAACCCGATGGACAGAGATAAAAAAAATTTAAGTCACAGTGATGCCAAAGCAAGAAACCCAACGAGCATTACTGCCGAACAAAATCACAAGCATACCTGACAGCCAGAATCATAGTGTAACCTGACGGATAGATAAGCCTGAAGGATAGACAACCCCAATCGAGAAGCCTAAGGAGAACTAGAATGTTGACCAAATCTATCAAAGAGTTAAAACACCAAAGTTAACTAGAGTTCAGAAATGACAAAATATCTAGCTGGCAGAGCTAAATATAGACTTAACTAATAGTTATCATTGTTTTAGTCGACAAGATAAATACTGAGATAAGTAAAGGATTTAAAGATGTTTTGTCTATTGGGAAAGAAGATCTCTGCATGATAAAAAATGAGTTTTTCTTTTAAATTAGATTGGCTAAGATTGCAGATCACGCCAAAATCAAGAAAATCAAGAACCTAGAAATGGTGATATCATGTCTTTAAAGAGACAAATTAATTCATTAACAATTAAGGGGAGTGAATGAAAAAGAAGATGGTGGAGAGAAAATGATGAAGAAAAAATTCATACAGTCCTGATCAATCAAGCTAAGGAAAGAGCTAAAGATTTCTGTGGACACCGAGCAACAAAGCATAGCATCACCGAGCAGAACAAAAGTGGAACAAAGGTATTGAAAAGATATATTAATCATATTGGTTTAATGAGCTTACAATAGATCTAAAAATATGCAAGTAGAAGTTGTATATGTAAACAGACCATATTGTTTTAGTTTAACCATTGATTCAGAAAGTCTCTTAATCGAGTAGGATTTACAGATCCTTTCTATATTGAGATACATCCCAAGGAGTATCAAAAAGTTTGATCATGAAGATAGCATGAGATGCCAGATACCATTTGACAAACTAGAAGATTTTAGACAAGGAAGGTAGCATAGAAATGCTCGATATCAAGTGACAAACTAATCTTTTAAATCCTCTAACAAGGTCACACCTAACAGTGTGTTTGTAACATTTAATAGGGTTTTCTCTTCATCGAGATCACTTCAAAAGAGTGAAAATTTTGGGTTACCAATCCCAAGTGGTTTTTCCCTTAACAAGGTTTCCACATTAAAAATCCAAGTGTTAATTGATGACATGTAACTGATTGAATTTTTGATAATGTTAAGTTGAAGATGATGCAAGACATTAAATCACTTAATGGTTTGTATTGTCATTGATGTCAACTTGATATCATCTGTATGGTCATATACATAATGCCAAAGACTTCAGAGAATCAATGGAACAAAGGTTATGCTTTCAACAATCCATAAAATTCAAGTATTCACCAAGTGATAGACTACATCGGCAGAGTGCACACCATCGGTAAAGACAGAGATAAAGTCATAGTGATACCCGATGAGCAGAAGACAGTTTTGCCCGATGAAGCAGAATCATAGGATGCCTGATGAGCTAAAAAAAATCTTTCCCAATGAGAAAGATCCAATGATGCCCAATAGACAGAGATCTCAAAGCTAACTGAAGTTGCACCGACGGAACTGGCAGTTGTCACCGGTGACGAATTATAGAATTGACCGATAGAACAGAGAGATCAGAAAATGACAAAATATCTAGCTGGCAGAGCTTAAGGATAGAATTAACTAGTTGTTTTATTTGTTTTATTTAACCATAGTTAAGTAAGCGATTTAAAGATGATTTATACAGCTGACAAGAAGATAACTACGAGATAAATCAGGAGTTAAAGCCGTAAATCAATTTGGCTGGATTATTTTTCACGCCAAGAATCAAGAACCAAGAATTAAGGAATATCATGTCTATATAAGAGACAAGTTTAATTCATTTCCATATGCACTCAGATACATGGGGGAGTGAATTGAGAGAAGATGCTGAAGAGAAACTGATGAAGGTTAAACATCATGCAATCCTAATCAATCAAGCTAAGGGAGAGCTAAAGAATTCTGCTGACACCGATACACAGTGAAGAACAACATCACAGAGTAGAAAGAATGAAGAACAAAGGAATGAAATTGATAAATTGATCAGAAAGGTATTTTAAGTAAATAGATCTGAATATCTGCAATTCAAAGTTGCATTAGAAACAGGTCATTGTGTTTCAGTTTAACCATTGAAGCATTAAGTCTCTTAACAAAGAAGGACTTAACAGTCTTTTGTAATTGAGGTATATCCTAATAGATTACCAGAAGGTTGACTCATGATAGTAACATCGGTCTTACCTAAAGCCTATTGACAGTCTAAGAAAGTGGTTGATTCAAGGATTGTAGTAAGATTAGCATAAAGCCTATTGACAGTCTAGAGACTGATTCAAGGATGATAGCATAGATGCCAAATACTAAGTGACAACCTATGTATAAAAATCCTCTAAAAAAGTCGCACTTAACCATGTGTTTATAACCTTTAATAGGGTTGGCTCTTAACAGGGCTCACTTTAGAAGAGTGAAAATTTCGGGGTACCGGTCCCAGTGGTTTTTCCCTTAACAGGGTTTCCATGTTAAAATCCTTGAGTTATGTGTGTATGGTTTATTAGTTTATTGTTTTACGTTTCACATATGCATTTATGTATTGACTGGTATACTCTGCATATTTACTAAGTATCGGTAAATAAGTTTTACTGCTTATCGGTTATCAAGGAGAAGAAGGACAAACAAGGTAAACTGACAGACAGTTATTTATTTCAAGTATTTCAAAGGCATACATCTTGTAGGGACTTAATAATCTGAGGTGT
>MU227859.1:2629174-2645037 GCA_018584345.1 Thuja plicata | reverse complement strand
ATGGTTTATTACTTTATTGTTTTACATTTCACATATGCATTTATGGATTGACTGGTATACTCTGCATATTTACTGAGTATTGGTAAATAAGTTTTACTGCTTATCGGTTATCAAGGAGAAGAAGGACGGACAAGGTAAACTGACAGATAGTTATTTATTTCAAGTATTTCAAAGGCATACATCTTGTAGGGACTTAATAATCTGAGGTGTATTAATTTGTGGATTGAAGTTTAAAAGGATAAATTTTTGAGGCCACTGATTCACCCCCCCTCTCAGTTATTACTAACATTAATGTGTTTATGAGTCATTACTTTAGTGTTTTGCATTACACATAGCTAATCTGGATTGACTGGTATACTCTAAGTAATTTACTATTTTTTGGTAAATTGAAAGACCGCTATTCGGTAAAAATATAGAATAAGGTTTAAAAAAGCATTCCATGTAGTAGTAATTTGATAAGTATATTTGAAAGCATTCATCTTATAGGACTAAAGATAAATAGAGGCTTGATATTATGGTACTAAGTTTTTTGGGTTGAGTAATTGGAATATTTTTTAGGCCACTGATTCACACCCCCCTCTCATTTATTACTAACATAAAATAGCTTTAAATATTTCACTTATCTCTGCCTTTAACTTGTTGAAGAAAACAATATTAACAACCAGCTAAATCCTTCTTTAACTCTTTCCAGCTAAGTCTTTTGTCATTTTTGAACTTCAGTTCCTTTTAGTGTTTAACTCTTTGTTAGCTTCAATCAACACTTTAGTTCTCCTCGGGCATCTCCATCGGGGTCGTCTATCCGTCGGGCATCATTGTGAAGTTCTTCTCATCGGTAATGCTTGTGATTCTTCTTGTCGGTAATGCTTGTTGGGTTTCTTGCTCTGGCATCACTATGACTTTACTCTCAGGTTTCTCTATCCTTCAGGGTGCACTGCCCGTTGGTGTTTGTAGTCACTTAGTGAATACTGATCTTTTATGCATTACTGAAAGCATAACCTTTATCTTTCTGATTCTCTGAAGTCTTTGAAACTTTGAATATAAACAATTAGATTATATCAAGTTGACATCAATGAAAATACAATACATTAATTGATCTAATGTCTTGCATTAACTTTCGGTATCTTGGTGATCATCAACTTAACATCTTCAAACATTCAATCAGTTATAGTTCATCAATATCTCCCTTTGGCATTGATGGGAACACAGTACATTATCACACTATATTATTACTAATACAATATGAAATATATTAGTTGTAGTTCATCAAACTACCAAATTTATTGTTCTATAACCAATACAAATGTTTGGCTCTCGGTAAGCTCATATAACTTAGATTTGTTTCTTGCAGAGTGTCTTCTTCAATCTTCAATCCCTTCATTGTATAGATGTAGTAGTTTTTGATTCTTTCTCTGATGTTGTCTCTTCTTTTGAATTTTCGTCTCCTTGATCATCTCTTTTTCCTTGACAACAATAATTCATCTCTTCCTTCATGATACTTCTCTCCCTTACAGGTTACATCTCTCCCTTAGGATATCTTCTCTCCCTTTGATGGATATTTCATATGTAATTTCTCCCTTTGGATATTCTAGATATTCTCTCCCTTTAGTTAATGATTATCTCTCTCTTTGAATTCTTAGGAACTTCTCTCCCTTTGACAACAATGCCAAAGTAAACATTGATCATGCCAAAGTTATAATATACTCCTTGAATTTCCCTATCCATCAACAATAAAAATCTATATTAGCTATAAATATTTCTGGTGTTTGGTTTAGATATGTACCTTTCTATGTACTGATGTATCTTTTGCAGTCCATCTTTGTGCTTGTATCAACATGAATGATCTTCTGATTATGTGTGGGCTGATGCAGCCTCCTAGTCAGCTTACTGACCAATAGACAAGGGTCGGACCCCTAGTCTCTATCTCAAGTACTCAAAAGTATCTTTTGGTAATGGCTTTGCGAATATATTAGCTAATTGTTCCTTTGATTGAACATATTCCAGTACCACTTCTTTTGCTTACACTTATTCTCTTAATTAATGATACTTGATCACTATATGCTTAGTCTTAGCATGCATGATTGGATTCTTAGAGATGTTTATTGCACTGGTATTATCACAGTAGATAATCAATGGTTAAAGAATTTTCATATTCATACCTTCCAGTAATTGTTTGATCCAAGAAATATTGGAGCAATTTGCAGCAGCAACCACATATTCTTCTTCTACTGTTGACTGTGAGATGCATCCTTGCTTCTTGCTGATCCATGTGACAAGTTTGTCACCGATGAAGAATGCTCCTCCAGTTGTTCTCATTTGGTGATCTAAGTTTCTAGCCCAATCAACATCTGTATAGACTTGAAGCTCAAATTTTCCTTCTCTTTTATACCATAAGCCATAGTCCTCAATGTTCTTTAGATATCTTGGAATTCTCTTCACAATAGTCATGTGTGATTCTTTGGGATTAGCAGAGAATCTTCAACTATTGTAACTGCATGTGCTATATCTGGTCTGGTATGAACAACATAAATTAGTTTACCAATCATTGATCTATACAAGGTTTGATTTACCTCATTTGATTTGTCTTCTTTTGTCAGCATATATCCTATTGCCATAGTTGTTCCAACTGGTTTGGAATCTTCCATTTTGAATATCTTCAGCACTTCCTTGATGTATTTGGACAGAGTGATATATATGCCTGCATCTTATTAAAGAATCTGTAGACCAAGAAAGAATTTGATCTCCCCAAACATATACATTTCAAACTCTTTTCTCATCTCATTAGAAAAGGACTTACATAACATATCCTTACCCCAAAATATGATATCATCAAAAAATATTTCAGCAATCAGAATATTACCATCGGTATCTTCTTTTAAGTATCTAGATTTCTATTTTCACTTGTTCTTACAAATTCTATGCTTATGAGATAGGAGTGAAGTCTTTCATACCAGGCTCTAGGTGCTTTCTTCAATCTATACAAGGTTTTTTGTAGTCTACATACCATGTTTCTCTTGTCTGGATCAAAAAACCCTTCTGGTTGTTCAATGTATACCTCTTCTTCTAGTATTTCATTTAGGAATGCAGATTTGACATCCATCTGGTATACCTTGAATCCTTTGAATGCAGCATAAGAAATAAATATTATTACTCCTTCTAGTCTAGAAACGGGTGCAAAGGTTTCACCATAATCAATACCTTCTTCTTCTGCATACCCCTTCAATACTAATCTTGCTTTTTTCGTTGTGACTTCTCCATTTTCATTCATTTTGTTTCTACATATCCATTTGGTTCTGATGACATTCTTGTCATCTGGTCTTGGTACTAATGTCCATGTATTGTTCTTCTCAATATTTTCTATCTCTTCATTCATAGCACTGACCCATTCTTTATTTTCAAGTGTAGTATTATTAGATTTAGGCTCAAAATCACAAAGTAAACATCTAGTGTTTAATGACTTACTTTTTCTCCTTCCAACCTTCTTGTCTCCTATGATCTAATTCTGTGGATGATGTCTTCTAACATACTTGTAAAGTTTCAGTTCAAATCTTTGTCCATCATTTTGATCATCATCTTGACCTTCATTATGATCTCCATCGCTCAGAACATCATTTTGAGGAATTTCCTAATTTTTGGTAATTGCAACCTGATGCTCAGGTGCAATGTTTTATTGCTTAGGAGTGATACACTATTTCTCGGGTAGAGTGCTAGGTTCTTTAGTGTAAACAAACTTATTGTAGTCTTCTAGTTCTCTTTTTCTTTCCTCATCATTTTTCTCTGCATATTCATCTATTCTGATATTTTCACTTTCAATTATTTTGTTAGAGGACTTGTTAAGACATTTATAAGCCTTGCTCTTGGTGGAATACCCTAGAATGATACCTTCATCACTTTTGGAGTCAAGCTTTCGATTTATATCATCTTTAAAAATATAACATTGACTACCAAAGATTTTGAAGTAACTTACATTGGGTGTGTAACCATACCAAAGCTCATAGGGTGTCTTTTTGGTGTCTTTCTTCAATTGTAGTTTGTTCAATGTGTGGACAGCAGTAGTGATAGCTTCTCTCCAAAAAGTTTGAGTGATGCTTTTCTCTATCATCAGTGTTCTTTCATAGTAAAAAATGGATCTGTTTCTCCTCTCAAAAATTCCAATTTTGCTGTAGTGTTCTTGGTGCAAGAACCCATCTTTTAATTCCATGCTCATTACAATAGTTAGTGAATTCATCATAAATAAATTCCCCTCCTCTATCTGATCTTAAGAATTTCAATTCCTTACCACTTTGTTTTTCTACCCTAGCTTTATACCATTTAAACATCTTGAATGGTACTAATTTTTCTTTTAAGAACATAACTGTCATCATTATAGAATAATCATCAACAAAGAGAATGAAATATCTATCACCATAGAAACTCTTTGTTCTCATAGGTCCACATAGATTAGTATGGACTAATTCTAGAATAGCATTAGATGTATGGGGTTTAGTCTTGAAACTAGACTTTGTCATTTTACCTTTTTGACAATTCTTACACATGATATGCTCAGGCTTTGACACGCTTGGTAAGGCTCTTACTTTCCTTTTATTTCTTATCTGTATCATGTTGTAAAAATTCACATGACACAATCTCTTATGCCACAACCATATGTCTTCATTTATAGCCATTAAACAAGTGGTGTTCATATCATCAAGATAGAATAGGTTACGTTTTGTCTGTTCACCAATTCCGATCAACCTTACTGATTTATTAAAGATCTTTGCCTTAATTATCAAAAGCTACTTAGTGACCTATGTTATTCAGCCATGAAATACTCAACATATTATAATTAAATCCTTTTACCCAGTATGCATTTTCACATTTGATCAGGTTATTCAACATTATAGTTCCTTTAACTTCAACTAGACAAGGTGTGTCATTACCCATTCTTACTGATACACCATTATAGTACTCACAAGTTTCAAGCTTTTGTTTATCACCGGTCATGTGGTGAGTGCAGCCACTATCTATAATCTAGACATTATTCTTACTAACCTTAGATATGAGTGCAGTTTCTACATACCATACTTCTTTGTCTAAATCATCCTTCATGGCTACAAATACCATCTCAATGTCTTCATCATATTCGGTGTCAGTATCTCCATCTCTATTCTCAGCTAGGTAACAAGATTTCTTCCATTTGTCCTTGTAGTCTTTGGTATCTCTTCTATCAGATTGTCAGTTGCTTTGGTAATATCTGTTATCACTTCTATCAAACTTATTTTCATATGATCTGTCATTACTTCTATCATCTTTTCTTCTGTTAGGACATCTAGCAACAAAGTGTCCAATCTCTTTACAATTAAAACATACAAGTGGTAATTTACCTTTGTATCTACCTGTGCCTCTCTACAATCTTCTAGCCATTAGTGCTTCAATCTCATCAAGATATTGGTCATCACCATCACTTTCACTATCATTTCTAATAGTGTGTTTATGACTTCACTTACTTATTTTCAAAGAAGATTTGAATGCAGACTCAATAGATGGTAAGACACTGTTATCAAAGTTATTCATCTCAAATGAAATTAGTCTACCAACCAGACTATCTAGAGTGACATTATTATTTTCTACTGCTCTCATTTCTTGTATAATAGATACTTTAATAGCATATACAAGAAGTAAGGTTGTTATGATTTTACTTACCACTATCTCTTCTTCAAGTATGCCTCCAACTCCTCGGATAACATTGACTACTTCTTTTATTCTACAGCTGTACTGAGTGATACTTTCTCCTTCTCTCATTCTTAGTTCATAAACTTTACCTCTTAGGATTTCTACCTTATCTCTTAGTACATTAGCATCTCATCCATGTATTGACTTCAATTTATCCCACATTTTCTTTGTAGAGGTGCAGTTTTTGACATCTTCAAATTCATCATCGGGGAGAGAGGAAGAAAGTTCTATCATCATGCAATAATGCTTATGCTTTTCTCTTAATTTCTCAAGTGTGTGAGGTCCTGTAAGTAAAAAAAATTTAGTATCTAAGTATTAAACAACATCATTTCCAATACCTGATAAGTGGAGTCTTATTCTTATTTTTCTATGATGCAAGGTTGTCCTTGTTCAACTTGGGCACATCTCGATTTCTTATCTTGTGATCTTTTGCTTAGGTCTTGAAACCTTCCTTCTAAGCACACAAGCTCTGATACCAATTGTTATAATTATTGAGAGAGGGGAGGGTGAATCAGTGGCCTCAAAAGTATTCCAATAAATTAACCCAAAACTTAGTAGCACAATATTAAGCCTCTAGTTATCTTCAATCCTACAAGATGAATGCCTTGAAATAATCTCAACAAAAAAATACTGCTCGGAGTTCACTGTTAAACCTTATTCTTACTGTTTATCAATTAGCAGTCTTTCATTTACCAAAATGCAGTAAGTTTCTTAGTGTATACCAATAAACCCATATTAGTTATGTGTAATGAAAAACACTAAAGTAATGACTCATAAACACATTGACACATGGATTGTTAATGTGGAAACCCTGTTAAGGGAAAAACCACTTGGGATTAGTAACCCAAAATCTTCACTCTTCTAAAGTGAGCTCGGTGAAGAGCCAACTCCGTTAAAGGTTACAAACACACTATTAGGTGTGACCTTGTTAGAGGATTTAAATAGAATAGTTTGTCACTTGATATCAGGCATCTCTATGCTACCTTTTATGACCAAACCTAGTGTAGTTTGTCAAATGATATCTGGTATCTCATGCTATCTTCATGACCAAAATTTTTGATACTCCTTGGGATGTATCTTAATATAGAAAGGATTTTTAATTCCTAATTGGTTAAGAGATTTTCTGATCCAATGGTTAAATTGAAACAGTAAATGATTTGTTCACATATACAACTATACTTTGCAGATTTTTAGATCTATTGTAAGCTCATAATACCTTTCTAATCAATGTAACTTTTCAATACCTTTTCTCCACTTCTTTCTTCTCAGTGATGCTCTGATTCTCTATTGCTTGGTGTTTGCAGAATTATCTCTTTCCTCAACTTGATTGATCAGGTCTGATTGAAGACTTCTTTATTTATCAGTTTTTCTTCAACATCTTATTTCTGTGTTCACCCCTTAATTCATAATGAATTAGCTTGTCTCTTTATAGACATGATTTCACTGTTTCTCAGTTATTGTCTTTCTTGTTATTGGCATGATCTCCAATTTTAACCAATCTTGCTTTAAAGCTTTACTTCATTTTTATCCCGTAGATTTCTCTTTGACAACTGGAATAAAATAGCTTTAAATATTTCACTTATCTCTGGCTTTAACTTATCAAAGAAAACAGTATTAAAAAATAGTTAACTCATTCTTTAGCTCTTGCCAGCTAAGTCTTTTGTCATTTTTGAACTTCATTTCCTTTCGGTGTTTAACTCTTTGTTAGCTTTGGTCAACACTTTAGTTCTCCTTGGGAATCTCCGTCGGGGTTGTCTGTCCGTTGGGCATCACTGTAAATTTATGCTCATCGGTAATTATTGTTATTCTTCTCATCGATAATGCTTGTCGGGTTTCTTTCTCGGGCATCACTATGACTTTACTCTCAGGTTTCTCTATCCGTCGGGGTGCACTACCTGTCGGTGTTTGTAGTCACTTAGTGAATACCGATATTTTATGCATTACTGAAAGCATAACCTTTATCTTTCTGATTCTCTGAAGTCTTTGACACTTTGAATATAACCAATCAAATTATATAAAGTTGACATCAATGACAATACAATATATTAACTAATTTAATGTCTTGGATTAAATTTTGGTAGTTTGGTGATCATCAACTTAACATCTTCAAACATTCAATCAGTTATAGTTCATCAGAATTTATGAAACATGAGTTACTGAAAGGAGATTATGTTTTTTTTTTCATGGTCATAACTTTGTATTTATTGATTGGCAACCAAACTTCAATACTAGTCAATACAGATTTAAGAAAATTTCTAAATGAATTAGACTAAGAAACCTTCTTGAAGAACTCATGCATTCCCAAATTATGTTTAAAATAAGAGATAAACTTTGGAGTTTTGTAGCTATGGAAAAGAACTGGACATGTTCTGCAGATCTGAAAATTCTAGTAAACTTAGATACCAATTTAACTTATCCAAATGACATTGAGTTTATTACAGCTAATGTTAGATATCACATAAAACCAAAATTCTATACTGGACCAATATCTCATAACATTGTCTATAGATTAGGGGATCTTTCAACCAACTATAAGAGGAGTCCAACCTATGTTTTACCTAAGATAGACGATGGAGTCAACATTTTCCTCATTGAGGAAAAAGGATTCGTGGTAAGCTTAAACCAACTTGAATGAGTAGAATCGATTATTAAGCCATGCGGTTTGGAATAGTTGGAAGAAGGGGATATTATGGAAGAAAGAGAGTACAAAAATCACTCCTTATTAATCCCAATAGTAGGAAATGAAAATGTAAAAAAGGAATGATTGGAGTTGCTCATTTCTTTCAAAAATAACATCCCACTACCTATGGATGAAACTAAAAAAACAATATGAAGAGGTGGTTGTAGAAATTGATATCATAAAGAAAGAATAGGAAAACACAATAACCTTTAATGAGATGGTTGATCTTGTAGTAGAGAATCTTAAGGAGGCTGAAGAGACAATAGATAGACACATCCTCAAGGATTGTGAAATGATTGAAGAAGAAGGCACTATGATTAGGAACCAAGTCTATAGTGAGGTGAATATGGTAGAAGAAGAAGAATTGGTATTTGGAGAGCCAAATGAGAAAGGTATGAAGATTTAACATAAGAACACTGAGACAGAGGGAGAAACAATAATGGATAATAGCTTTATGCCTTGTCTTGAAGAAGGAAGGATTTGTGAAGAGGACTGTCAAAACAATAAAATAGAAGGTAAGATGAAGGATAGTGATAAGGTGGAGAAAGAGGTTAATATTATAATGAATTATGTATGTAATGACGTCATTAATGAACTTATGGAGAAATATATGGATGAAGTAGTTGATGAGGAAGAAATAGTTTTGCAAAAATAGTTGTTAATAGAAAAAATGTTAAAATTGAGTAGGGAAGGTCTCCAAGATCATAAGAGGAAGAAATGATGGTAGAGATAAATGACAAGTAAAGTGTAGAGGGGGAAGAGACCCTTTGTATTATGAAAATAGAAGTAGGAAAAGAAACCCAAGACTGTGCTAACAAGCATAAGAAAAGAGGGACATACCATCAAAGACAGGTCTGTAGAGGGACATACCAAATTGAGCTCTATGTTTTATATAGGGAAGGGGAAGTTCCTTCCCGAAGAGACATGGAGCTCTTAACATGGAATGTTAGTAGCATGAATGGCCCTAACAAGAAAATTAATATTAAACATTGCATCACTAACACCAACCCATATTTAATAATTATTTTGAAAACCAAATTAAATAAAGAGGGCATTGAAAAATTCAATGAAATACTATTGTTTAGGGAGGTTGTTGGATCCCCTACAAATTTATCCTTGATGGGATTAGAAATAATCTAGGATCTGAGCTTTGTTTCGCTTACTATGGAAAGATGTCACAATAATTGGATGAGTGGCTGGGTGAAGAGCAGAAACAAGAATCTTAATTTCCTCCTAGAGAATGTTTATGGCCCAACAAAAAGAAGGGATAAAAACAAGCATGGTGTGAAATTGCACAATACTTGCAGAATACCCATGATTAGATTTGTAACATTGGGGGAGATTTAAATGCCATAACCAATCATACAAAAAAATGTGGAGGGTGTCAAAATATGTCGCAATAAACCATAGAGTTGATTGATTGGGTGAATAGAAATAATCTCGTGGAAATTTAGATTGTAGATAATTCATTTATATGGAATAAAAGGAAAAAGGATTCAGTAACATAACTGAGAAATTGGATAGGTTATTTCTTAAAGGAAGTATGATAAATTTACCTCATATCATAGAAGCTGAAATTATGCCAATATATGGATCAAACTATTACCCGGTCCAACTTACAATTGTAGAAGACATAAGACCTAAAAGATACCCATTTAAGTTTGAACAAATATGGTTGAGATATGAGAGAGTAGTAAACCTAATTGAACAATGGTTGAAGGAAGTAGATGTCTCAGGATCTAATCTATATAAGATAGCCAATAATTTAAGATTATTAAAAATGAGCTTCAGATTTGGAACAAAGATCATTTTGGCAACATCTTTGAGTCCAAAGCTAGACTAGAAGAAGACATAGAAAAGGTTAACACTACAATAGTTGAAAGAGGAATGTAAGAAACAATATACCATAGAGAAACGTAATTAATAAAATAATATGAAGATATATTAGCCAAGGAGGAAATCTATTGGCACCATAAATCTAGAGAAACGTGGCTAAATGTAGTAGACAAGAATACTAAGTTCTTCTATTATAGCACTAAACAGAGAATAATTGTCAACAAAATAACTAAAATTAGAACTGGTAATGGAACCATCATAGAGGACCCTAAACAGATTACAGCTGAAGTAGTAAAATATTATAAGAACATCCTCAACAAATTGTATGGTTCCAATCTACAAAGTTAGGAGACCATATTGGAAAACATTCCAAAGCTAATTATGGAGGAGAAAAAAAAGGTTTGATGTCTATATCATCTAAAGGTAAAATCAAAGCTCCTTTAATGCAAATGAACCTTGACAAGTCACCAGGACCAGATGGGTTCCCAAATTTATTCTTTCAGAATTGCTGACACTTTACAGGAGATGAGGTGATTAAGACCTTATAAGGTGTCAGAAACTCATGATGCATGCTCAAGGAAATCAATAATACTTTCCTATCCTTGATTCCTAAAAAAGACAAAGTAGAAATTTTTAATGAATTTAGACCTATTGCATTATGTAATACTATCTATAATTTTCGTACCAAGACTTTGGCCAACAGACTTCAAAGACTTATCCCTTTCTTAATTAGTGAGGAATAAACCAGATTTGTCTTAGGTAGATCTATATATATGATGGGTTCATTATATCCCAAGAGGTTATTCATTCTATCAAGAAGAATGGAGATCCTAGTATGCTCATTAAATTTGACATTCAGAAGGTCTATGATAAGATGGAATGACATCTCCTCTACAAATGCCTGGATTCTTTTGGCTTCCCCAAACCATGGATAAACCTAATCTTTGAATGCATCTCTACCCCAAAAATATCAATTTTGGTAAATGAAACCCTTGAAGGTTTTTTTTAACATTTCTAGAGGTCTGAGGTAGGGGATCCCATTTCTCCCTTCTTGTTCATAGTCATGGAAAAATATCTAGATAGATCAATAACAAGGGAAAGAGAGTTAAATAAAGTGAAAGGAATAAAAATCAAAAGTGAGATAGACCCTACCACTCATCAAAAATTTGTAGATGATATCATGTTGTATGTTCGGGGAGAGAGGCAAGATGCACTAGGTTATAAAGAAATACTCTACTCTTATTCAAATGCCTAAAGACAGGAAATTAGTTAGGAAAAATAAAAAAATTATTCTTCAATACTAATGCAAACATGGAAAAGGAGATATGTAAGATTGTGAATTTTAAAAGAGGAGAATTGCCATATAAATATCTAGGCATTCACCTGGATAAAGGATGTAGGTCCTCTAAATTATGGGTTCAAATGGTGTCTCGAGTAAAGAACATAACTGAATCTTGGAAAGGAAAGTGTCTTTCCTCTGTTGGGAGGGAAAATATGTTGAAATTTGTACTATATGCAATGCCAATCTACCAACTCTCTTGCATTAACCTCCTTGTGTCTAAGAAGGATGAATTAAATAAGAATCTCAGAACTTTCTTTTGGCAAGGAATTGGGAAAAAGGAGAAAATATAGTTACTAGCATGTGATAAGGTTAGACCCAAGGACGAAGGAGTTTTATGTTAGAATAAAAGAGAACCATCACAGAAAAAATGAGGTGAAATCTTTGCAAGGGTGAGAAGGCCTTGTTTTGGTCAGATTCTTGGGCAGGCTATACAACTATTGATAATATATCTTCCTTTAAAGTGTCCAGAACCCTTATGGAGTCTAGGTGGGGCATATATGTAAAGGACTATATTGAAGCAGTAGATAGGATATATCTAAGGCATGGAAATGGAAATCTATGAATGATATAAATATTCCTATCAAGGAGAGGGAGGAACTAGAAGATATCTTGAGAAGTAGAAGTATAAATTTCCACCTAGGGGAAGACAAATTCGTATGGGACAAATCAAAGTTAGGAGAATATAATTCTAAGGAAGGATACGATTACCTTGTTAGAAAAGAACATAGACCTAAGCCAAATATCCCTATGGACTTATGTTTGGATAAATTGTTTTCTGAAAGCTGGAATGTTCTCATGGATGGCCCTACAGAATAAAATTTTGATAGTAGAAAGGTTTAGGAAAATGGGATATGAAGGCCCTAATAGGTGCCCTCTGTGTGAAGAGGAAGAAGAGAATACATATCACATACTACTATATTGTAAGTTTTATAATAAATATTGGATTTGGTTGTGTAAAAAACTTGGGGGGAGCTCTGACCTTCCAAAATCCACCTTGGGCATAGGCCTGGCCTATCACCAAGAAACACTGTTTATATGGAGGTCTATGGAAAGTGGCACCATCTATTGTCATATGGGAATTATGAAAAGAATGAAACAAACACCTATTCAAGGATAAGATGATGGACTGGAAGAAACTCACAAACAAAATTGAGGTAGCCATTATTGAGACTCTAAATATCAAAATTATGAATCAGCAAAAAAAGGAGTCAGAGGTAACCTAATGAAATGAGAAGATGAGGGGTAGATGGAGTGGACTAAAACCCCCCCCTTATGTGGGCACTGGAGAAAGAAATAGTAATAAAAAAGAGTAGAGTGTGTGTGGCAACCCCCAAAGAAAGGTTGGTTCAAGCTCAATTTTGATGGAGCCTCAAGGGGTAGTCTAGGAAAATAAGGAATTGGATGTTGTCTGCACAATGTTGATGGGGTTGAGGCTGCTAGGCTAAAACCAATTGGAATTGAAAAAAATAATAAGGTTAAGTTGACGACCCTTGTGGAAGGGCTTTTGATATGTAAAAATATGAGGATTGAGAAGTTGGCTGTTAAAGGAGACTCAACAATTATGATTAATGCATTAAGGAAGGGATCTATACCTAATTGGAAACTGAATGCTATACTATCTAGATCTCTACATTTGGTTCAATGCTTAAAAAAAAAACCTTCAATCACATATATATAGAGATGACAACTCTCGTGCAGATGAACTTGATATAAGGGGGGTAGATGGAGACACTATCAGATAAGAGAACTATTGGGTGTAGTCATAGTCCTAGTAGAGAAGAAAATGGACTATAAATTAGGGTGAGAACTGTAATTGGTATCAATAGTATAGTCACAATTACATATGGTCTTTCATATCGAGAAGTAGTGTCTTTACACTCTAGGGTAGATGCTTAAGTTTATATCTATCATCAATAGATGATTTATTTCCCCATAAACATGAGCATACATCAACCTGAAGGTAATAGTCATTATCTATCCATTGTGGGACTGAGAGAAACCATTGACCAAATCCTCAATATGTTAATTTTGCTTGATTAAATACTAATGTGTGTGTGTGTGTGTGTGTGTGTGTGTGTATATTGATAAAATTATATATAGATATGCATATTATTAGATATATATCTAGTGTTATTTATTTATTATATATATAAATTTACAAATAGTCATTTATAGTTAAATATATATGCGTAAAATGTCATATATATTTAATTATAAATGAGTATTATAAAATTAAATATTAAAATATGTTTAGGGATATAGGTGTCTAACATTTTATACAATTTAGATATGAATTTAGCTTACATATATTTCCTTCAAGGTCTTCAGATTAATATTTCCCTACTTGCTCTATCATCAAAGGACTTTAAATAGTTTCCACTTCAAACAATAATTTATTGAAGGTGGTAACATTAATGATTGCATCACTAGCTCTAGGTCTCATAAATCACATAAAAGCTTAGGGTATCAATGCAGAAGTCCTTCATATGATGACAAGTAGTTTGATATGTCTTATCAATGCTTTTCAGAAAGTAGAACTCCTTAAATTCACATGATGTCTAGGCTATTTCACAGTTTGGCTTCTTTCCTCCTTGTAGTAGTCTAGATATTTGATCATGGAGACTCCGATAAAATTGGGTGGCCTGAATACATAAATGGATTTTGACACTAAGGTGAAAATGGATAGGATAAGAAAAATTGTGGATGTTAAAAAAATTCATTTGAGGGCTATTCTTAGGAGCCTAGGAGACCAATTTATCAAATGTTTGGATAGGTTTAGAGTTAATCCAAATATCCCTTCTATGATTATTGTAATTTCTATGCATATTTACAATAACCAAATAGATATTTCTAGGATTTTTCTAGAATTATTCATCGAGGACATACTAGTAGATTTAGATAGAGTAATGGTAAACATCATAAATGACCTCAATTTTTCCCGCCTTGGGAACTATGACAAGCTTACAGATAAGGAATATACATGTCACTACCTACCCAATTTTGTATTTGGAGGATATGATAGGATTTTGGACCCAAAGGCCTACAATTGAAAGGAATTTGGACTTTCTCATTCATTTCTTCTAGATTAGGGCTCCAACTAATAGGAATTGGCTAGAGGAATATATCATGACAGATATGGTGGAGGAGACCAACATCAATGATGGGGATATTGAAGAACTTTGTCAAATCATTCGATAGAATAACTAGATCTGGATTTTGGTCAATTTTTAATTTATAGAATTGTGTTATGTAGGGTCTGGTCTCTTTTATACTTTTCTTCTTACAGGTAAATAGATAATTAGTAGTGTACTTTTCATTGCATTTTGAGAATTTACTAAAGGACCCAAATTTTGGTAGATTGTGGTTTTAAGTTTGAATCGTTACTTTAGACATTATTTAGGGGAATTTGATAGTTCAGTAGTATGGAAAACATATACTTGGATAGGACTTGATATGTTAATATATTCGTATAGTGGTATAATCTATGGGTTTGAATATCATATCTACCTTTTGGTTCACATGGAGACAATATTTTTATTTTACATTTGTTGTGCAAAAACAACCCATGACAAACTTTCTTAGGATAAATTGGGTATTATGTGTTTACCTTCTTATGATCTCACTCTCAGTCAATTTTTGGAGCAGATTAAATAAAGTAAGAAGTGCATGATGCTAAAGACAAAGGACATACAACTCCCCCACATGTAGTTAATTCAGTAGCTTCCCCAGTCTTTGATATTCAGACAGTGCCACATGCCCATGTTACCAGTATAGTTGGTTATGGCAGAGGAACTATATCACCTCCTCTTCCTTGGGAGGCATGGTTGTCCAATCCACATAATATTATTGTGCAGGATAAAAAGAAATTGAAGTGGGAAGATGGTCCTATGCCATGGACTGTGTTGTTCCCTTTTCTTTCTGATATGAAAATACCCTCTGAGGGTTTACTCTATTTATCCCAAACACTGACTCAGCATAGAATAGAATAACAGAAACAAGGTTTTGAAACCTTCTGCACTTTGAGTTCCACAAACTCGGGCGGGAATACCCTTAACAACTTTGAATAATGAAATCACTAAATTATTCAACCTTGCTTTTGGTGGAATTATAGGAAATGTTCACTATAATGTTTACTGAAATAGACCAAACTAAAAGTAAAGATTTTGATTTAAATGATGATAGTCATCTCACTGAACAAAAAATAGACCAGTGTTCAATCCTAGGGCATGGAGTCATATATAACTGGTTTTAAAACATCATGATTAAGGACAACAACTGAAAGCAATTACAAGATCT
>MU227859.1:2544356-2625792 GCA_018584345.1 Thuja plicata | reverse complement strand
TATATATATATATATATAAGTCACAATGGTAATATATACATATCTAGTTGGTGAACTCACAATAGTGGGTTACACTTTTTCGCTTGAACGGACACTGAACTCTACATTTTAAAAATAAATTTTAGATTGGGATGCATATTGTCGTTAAACCGTTTGAAATCAGAAGATGAAGTAAATTAGAGTATTTTAGGATCTTGTGTCTATATTCTAAATATTTTTTTAAATTTTTTATTTAATTTATTTGAATGGTGTTTTCTTTCTCCCATAAAAAATGGTATGTTACTGAAAAAGTCATTTTCAAAGAGTTACATTGCTTTCATACATCATAATTTTTTTTTCTAAAATAGATATCAATGTGATTCTTTCAAATTTAGTTTGTAACACCCATATAGAGGGCATGCAATTGGTTCGACAAAATTATCATAATTATTGTATATTTTATTAATGTTTGAAGTTGACTAAACCATAATTTTGACATACCTTGACTACATAGTTATAACTTGTCATGTATTTATCAAATTTTAATTTTAATTTGTTTGATAGAAATTAGAATAGAAGATGGAGGGCATTGTTATTTTTTTATTTTTTTTCTCTTTTCTACTATTTTTCATTGAGCGTCAAACTCAGAGGTTTATATTTGATAAAAACTTACATTTGATTAACGTAAAAAAAACATATACATAATAAACTCAAAAATTGTCAAATCTATAATCATTAGATAGATCGTTCAGAGTACTTGTGCTATGCAAAAGGATGTCTCCTTATTGTTCCATTTGAGCCTTAGGATTGAGCCCCAAAGCCATGAAATCTTCAGAATTTTGTAAAACTCTACAAATTGCCCTTACTCAGGGACTTTCAATAGAAAGTACTTTCTATCAAAAGTACTTGATTGGTTTAATGTGGGTTAAGCCATTTAGAAATTTACTTTCAATAGAAAGTTACAAATGACTTTCGAGATAGAAACCTATGTTGGCCAATTTGGTGTCATTTCGGGTTAATAACGATTGCATATAAATAAATATATATTTTCCTCATCTTATTAATTCGAAAGCTACAAAATAATTTGCATTTTGGAGAAGGAAGACTTTTGAAATTGTATTTTTGTGAATTTTGTCAAAATTTAGTAAAACAATTTTGCAAAGTGATGGGAAATAAAAAGAGAAGGCTAAATAAGAGTACATGACATTATTCAGAAGACACTGAACAAAGGCTACATGAAGAAGCGCGTGAAAGATATTATCATAGGAAACCAAGTATCTCTTTCTCTCTCTGTGGATATTTTTAAGTTGATTGTTAGGACTTGTCTTAATCAAATATGCAAGCATAATATTGCAAAACCTAATTAGACCTAATTTGATAAAGAAGACCTATAACTAAACATAGGTTTCACATATAGTAATTAGGATATTTTTGGGTAGTTTGTACTATTCTGTGGTGGTTTGTTGAACAACTCTATGATGGTAAATTCTGGTTCTATTTATGATGTACGATGGATATATTTAGCAAGGTGGCATGGGTTAAGTGTTCTCTGATTGGAAGTTAACTATGATTATCAATAATTCTTAGGGTAACTCTGCAATATTTTATCTAGTTATGGTAAATATAATACTCGGTGATATGGGACTATGTAGTTGTTTTCTGTCACTACATACTCTCTTCTTTATGAGTAAATGAGTAAATCTAGAATTACGTTGCTGTTTCCAGTTAATGGTTTGACTACTACAATCTTCTAGGTATAAATCTAGATTACTATGTTTTAGTATATGTTACTTGGTAGGGAAGGTCAAAATAGTAATTTTCTAAGGGAATGGCTTACTAACAAGTTGTGAGTAGTTGGATAGTTGTCATAATTATGTGTAGGATTAAACATGCAGGACAAGAAAAAAGGAAGTGATGAGAGACTTCTATGGAGGCTTTGAAACTAGAATGTAAAGGAGCACTACTACGACTCCTTGGGACAAATTCATATAGCATGTAACACCATTAACATGTAAATGGGGAGGGTTTGTATAATCAGAGAGGAAATGAATACAAAACATGTAATCTCATATATATGATCCATTTCAATTAAAGATCAAAATTTTATGTAATGCAAAGTCATGAATTGTTAAAATGGTTCTAATTGTATTAGTGATAATTCTATCATTTTTCCACATTTGTAAGATGTGAAGTTGTAAAATTTTAATAAACTGAACTTTAAAAAAAATTGGGCTATACTAGAGGTTTTCTTTACTCCGTTCTTTCCTCACTACACTGAACGAAGTTGTAAAGATTTTAATTCATTTAAATAAAAATAAAAATTATTTGTCTACAACCTTTTCAAAGATTTTAATTCATTTAAATAATTTTTTTTTCAATCTCGCTACAACCTTTTACACACACACATATATTATATATATAGACATAACTTTTAACAAATTGTTTAAACAACACACATAAAGGTTGTTTCCTTGGCTAAAAGTGTTAAATAGTCAAAGTTGACTAACTTTTTCCATGTTTAATTTGTTGCTTAGTATGTTGTTTAAGGGCAGCCAAAGTGTTGTTTATGATGGAATTATTATGTTTATAATTAAATATTATTTAGATATTAAGATTAAAACTAAGATTTTAATTTGTTGCTTAGTGTGTGCTTTTTAAAATAGTCAAAGTGTTGTTTCTCATGGAACAATTATGTTTATAATTAAATATTATTTGGATATATAAATAACTGTCAAATTTAAGATAAAAATTAAGAATTTTTGTTAAACCTCTCTCATCATTATATTTCTCACGTTATTAGTTAGGAGCCAAGGACTAAGCCTCATCCCTTTTAGATGTGGGTGTGCTCATTATGAACCTTTCATAATTCACCAATAAATTCGAACCCATTGACAAAAAAATACATTTTAAAACAAGTGCCATGTAGTGGCCTCCGTAATTAGTTATAATTATATATGTAAATTTAATTTTAATTTTATTATAAATATTAATAAAGAGTTAGTGAAATACAAAAAAATATATAATATAGCATATATGATATAGTACTTTTATATTATATATTAGAAATTGTAATAATTATTTATAGCATATATATATTAAAATTATAATATAGTAAATTTTTTAGAATATATAATAGTTATATATTATAAATAATTGAATTTTTTAATGAAAATAACATGTTTACATAATAAAATATAAAATATATATACTATATTGTAAATTAAAAATGAATTTTAAAATAAATTAAATGACATATAAATTATATATTACAAAACTATGGTTAAAGACTATGGGAAAAAAAACAAATTTTAATTTATGATTAGTTTATTGGTGTAAAACTAATTCACTATTGGTACACAAGAAGTACATTGCCTAGGACAAATACAATAATGAAGAATAATAAAAAAAACTCATAAGAAGTTTACCAAAATTTATTGAAGATGAATGATATAATCCATCCACTGCAGAAGCTGAAAGTTAATTGAGAGCGAAACCAAAATATGTAGAATCCAGCTGATTTCTATGCGGCAAACATAGAATTCAGCCCACAATCCAGAAGTAAAAGGATAAAACCAAAAATATATATAGCCTGGCTGATCTCAAAATGGCAAATTAGAATTCCATAAGGAAAGACATCTAAAATGACAATGCCAGTGACCGCTTGCAAATGCAGTTACAAAAGAATATGGAGTGATGCTTCAATTAGTGCTGGTGCATTAGAATCTGAAGTCCTTTTAATTCAAAGATCTGGACCAACTTTTGACTGTGGCTGTCCTCCAATGCCTGCTTCTGCCTGGCTGGATCTCGCTAGACACCCACGGGCAATAGCGGTAACTTTTTCAATCTACATAACAGAAGCATAATCTTATCATTTGGGTTTCGAAATTACATGCCAAAAACAGAGATCAAACTACAAAACAATTTTTTTGGCATCAAACTGCTTGTGAGGTATTCAAAACTTGATTGACTTAGAAATCACACTATATTATCCATCACAATTTATGGTCTATCATGAAAATTATTCGTATAAAAAATCGATGTTACACATGGTATTCCCAAAAAACTAATTGCACATTATCATAGATAGCCACATGAACTAGCAGTAACGTTTTCAATCTACAAAATAAAAGCATAGTCTCATCATATTACGATTTAGGTTTTAAATGAGCATTTCAAAACAGAGATCAACTACAAAACAATTATTTTATTTAAACTGTTTATGACTTATTCAAAATACTGTTCGATCTAGAATCGTGGAAATGGGTGGTTCAAATCACACTATATCATCTATCATCATATTTTGATAATTAGATACTTCAAATCATACCTTATAATCTACCATCAAAACTACAAATGATTAGATATTTCAGATAACACTGCCCAAAAGTGTAATTGCAGCATACCTCATGTCTTAAGATCTGATTCTCCTGCTGATAATGCTGTATGTTGGACATAATTCCTTCCACGCCCTGAGCTCCTAGACATGTTTGGCAGGTGGCATTGTTAAGTGTATGTCGAAGTAACATGTTTTCGTTGCGGAGCATTTGGTTTTGCTGGCGAAGAAAGCAGGTGCCATTACGACCTTCCTGAGCCTGCTCCAACCTCCAAACAACAATGATTCAGTTAGGCCAAGATCTAACATTGTAGATTTCAATGATAATGAATTCATACAGTATAAAAAAGAGTAATTGATAACCTTTGTCATAGTTCTCCTATTCTGAAACCAGTATTTGATTTGTTGTAGGGTGAGATCCAGTGTATTGCACAGTTGGGCCTTCTGTTTATCATCAGGATGTGGGTACTCATTGAAATATCTGTACATAAACAGAGAGAGAACTCATAAAAAATACAGTCGGGAACATCCTGAAAATAATGTTTTGAGGTTCAAAAAATGTAGGATAGAAAACTAATAAAAGGGGCAGATGAAGTAGATAACCTTTCCAAATACTGAGTTTGTTCATTGCTCAAACGTTGGTAGGGTCTTCTTGATTCCTTTTTCATCTCATCGTTGCCACCCATGATTTCTTTGCTCTTGCTCTGCATTTTCTTCTCTCGCTCTTTGCCCTTGCTCTGTCTGTGAAAGGAAGCTAGTGTAGATGGTATTTATATTAAAACCTAAAATGTACTTATATAGATTTTAAAAAATACAGCCGACATATAGTCTGAATCTTAACGAATAATAATAATTAAATCAATATATTATAATAATTAAATCTCTGCTTTAGTTCATTATCCATAGAAAAGGTAAAAGTAATTTTTTTAAATTTTTTTATATAATATAAAACAGTTATTGAGGGAGATCTAATGGTCTAAAGATAAGGTTTGTTTGTGTGTAGATCTATCAGTTTTAGAGTTGTCTTCTATTATATTAAAAAAACATTTACCTATAGCACAATATGATGGTTTAATACCCATATTGTAATCTCCAATAAGTCATTGTGATCATGGACATTGTACCTTGTTCTCTATTGATCTAAAATGCACTTACATAGATTTTTAACAACACAGCTCACATATACTTTAAAATTATTATAATAACTCTTGAGGCTAAGTTCCATAATTATTTAGTGTGTTCTTAAAAAAAAAGAAAAAAAAAGCTAAAAGTAAATTTTTAAAATAATTCATATAATATAAAACATAGATTGAGGGAGATCTTGTGGTCTAAAGATGTGGTTTGTTTGTGTGTAGATCTATCAATTTCAGAGTTGTCTTCTATTATGTTAAAAAATATTTACTTCATTTTTTGTTATTCATGGCATGATATAGCAGGTCCTTGTTGTTATAGCTACCCATATTGTAATCTCCAATAAGTCATTGTGATCACAACATTGTACCTTGTTATCTATTGTACTCATGAATTTAAATTTCTCAAAAGAAAAATTATTACCAATAAAATAAAAATAAATAGTTAATAAAATAATTAATAAAACAAACTTTGAGGCTACAATATGATAGAGAATACAAACAAATCCATCTCACTCATGTACCTTGAACCACACATTTATCTCAATTAAAATGAAAGTAAAAACAACACCTAGAGAATACGTTCAAATCTAGGTCACTAATGAAGGTTGACCCAAATGTTTATAAAATAATTTTTTTTTGATAAACAACATGAATTTTTTTTTAATAAACAACATTATAGAGAATACAATCAAATCCATGTCACTAATATAGCTTGACCTAAATAGTAATGACAATTTTAAAAAATGATAAAATAAAAATAGAGATCACTAATTTAGCTTGATCCAAACATTTATCTTAGTTCAAATAAAAATAAAAATTAATTAAATAATCGTTGAAGTTATAATGTCAAGCTTGACCTAAATATTTATCTTAATTAAATTAAATTAAAATTAATAAAATAAACATTGAAGTTGTAATATCCTATCAAATACAATCAAATACCACTAATCATATTTGACCCAAACATTTATTTTAATTAAATAATAAAAAGATATATAAAATAAACATCACTAGACCAATCCAAATCAAGGGCATAAATAAATTTTATCAAAGTTTAAATAAAAGTAAAAATAAAAATAGACATTATGGAGATTGTCAAACTACTAAGAAGTCCCTTTAAATCTGAGTTTATGTGGCTTCAAGATGATAAGTTTATGTAAATTTTAGAAAAGTGGAGCCAGATAAAAGATAAAAGTCACTGGTTCTAAAATGTATTGTTTTGTCACTAAACTGAAGATTATCAAACACAAGATTGTGGATTGGAATAAAGATAATTTAATAATATCTTTGAGAATAAAATCAAAATTGAGCCTGAAATTGAAGCCTTAAATAAAGATGTTATAAAAAAAGGGATGAACTAAATAAGCTATAACAGAGAAAAAGAATTAATGGCTAAACATGCAGAAATAGTGTTAAAAGAGGAAATATATTGGAAACAAAAATCTTGAGAAACATGGTTAAGTGAAGGAGACAATAATAAAAAATTCTTTCACAACATTGTTAAGAATAGAAGGAATATAAATTAGATAACCAAGATAAAAAATACAAACGAAAATACAATATCTAGTATCATCAGAATTTGTGAATTATTATAAAAAGCTTTTGAAGAACTATGAATATGCAGATTTAAAACCCCAAAAAGAACTTTTAGCATCCATTCCAAAAATTATATCTGAATGTGATAACAAATGGATGAATATGAGACTATCTATTGAGGAATTTAAAACTTCCCTTTTCCAACTTCATCGTGATGAATCACCTGGTCCCGATGGTTTTCAAGTAGGTTTCTTTCAAAAATGTTGTCACTTTCTAAGGAAATATATTTGGGAAGTTGTGGAGGCAATTAGAAACTCTGGCACCTTGCTATGAGAAATCAATAATACTTTCTTTATGCTCATTCCAAAGAAAACTGACTCAATATAATAAATATCTTTTTTATATTAATTAAAGTAGATATTCAAAAAGTATACGATAAAGTTGACTTGAGGTTTCTATGTAAGTGTATGGAAGGTTTGGCTTTTCCAAACAGTGGATAAGTCTTATCTTCAACTTTATATCAACACCTAAGATTTCCCTCCTTATCAATGGAACACCTGAAGGCTTCTTTGATATATCTTGAGGTATTAGACAAGGATATCCTTTATCCCCTTTCTGCTATATTATCATGGCTGAGGAATTAGGTAGATCTATAACCAAGATGCATTTAGAAGGAAAGATCTCTGGAGTTATGGTCACTAATAATCTATCAAACATAACACACAAAAAATTCACAGGTGACGCCATTTTACCAGGTGCTTGTAATAAGAAGGAAGCCAAAGCCTTTAAACACATATTGGTAGTTTACATGAAGGGTTCTCGTCAAAGAGTAATCTCTAACAAATATGAAGTATTTTTTCTTAATAGCCTGTTGGCCAAAGCAAGGCAAATTTGCAATATCCTAGGATATAATATTGGGAACTTCCCATGTAAATACTTAGGAATTTCCATAGATAAAGGAACACATAGTTCTAAACTATGGAAACAAATAATAACCAAGATTCAAAATAAAAAAGAAAATTGGAAAGGAAAATGGCTTACCAAGGCTGGTAGGACAACTATGATAAGATCTGTCTTTTCAACAATTCCTACATATCAAATGTCAGTATTGCCTCTTCATGTAAACATTAAGTCAAGCTTAGATAAGAATCTTAGGGATTTTATTGGAAAATAAAATTGGAGGAAAAAAAGATAGCATTAATCAAATGGGATGATATTTGCAAACCAACATCACTTGGAGGTCTAGGAATTAAAAATATGCAGTGAAAAATTAAAGCTCTTGGAGCCAAATTAGTATGGAGATTATTAAAAGAACCAAAAAGTAAATGTGCTTCTGTCTGTTGGAATAATGGAATGGTGTGTACTGAGAGGGGAGGGGTGAATCAGTACCCTTAAGATTTTTATCACTTTAACCTTTAGTAATCTTTCCTTGCATTACCAACCATATTGATTTTCTACCTTATGCATGTAATGTCAAAACGTAAATTTAATTGCATGTAAACATTCATAGAAACATTCATGAAAACTAGTTACACATGACACAAGAATTGGTAATGTAGAAAACCCCTGTTAGAAGGTAAAAAATGCAGTGGGGATGAAACCCACAAATCTTCACTATCTATAGAATGGAAGGTTCCAATTAAGGCTACAAGTGTGATCACTTTTGATGATCTTACCTTGTTAGGAGTAACATTTTAGACTGGTTAGGTCTACTTGGTTAAGAGATTTTAACAACAATGTTAAGTGTGCACTTGGTTAAGAGATTTACAATAAGACTATTAAGTCCACCTTCCTAAAGGATTTCTTCTATTTTCTACAATTGTTAGAGAGTAGTCAAAAATACTTGTTGACCTGATAGTATGCAATCTTGAATTGCTGAATATAGATCCCTTAAGTTCATAATACATATGTATCACTTATAGTGATTGATTAATACCTCTATTCTTCTTGGTAGCCTTGAATCTTGTTCTTCATAACTGGATTCTTTCTTTTGTCTCCTTCTGCATGAAACTCTCTGTCTGATCCATAGATGTCTGCTGCGGCTACAACCATCATGTTTTGATTGATTACTACATCTATTTATATAATGTATTGACCTAATTAGGTTTGACACTTTACAATAAAAAATCTATGATCAAAGGTTTACAAATGTACCTTGATCTCCTAGTTTGCATGTTTTCAATCAGTTTGAATGATTAAAACAATTACATATGATTTACTTGTTCCTCAAGAAATGGGTTTACAGCTAAGCATAAAGATAATTATAAAACTGAAGTTCTTTATCTGACGTGTATCTCATATCCACTTTTCTCATAAATAAAATTCTCTCCCGGTAGATTGGTGCTCGGTATGCTTTGTAGTCTGTGCTCGATGATGTCTCTGAACTGTCTACCAGTTTACTCTGTAAACTATCTATCGATGATAGTCTGGTTTTGGTGTTCACTACGCTTGTCTATTTTAGTGACCTCTACACTTAACTATTTTAGTGACCATTGCACTTGTCTGTATGTTGTCACTCGGTGATCAAGTTACCGACAGTCCAAAAACTATTTCCTTGTATACTAATGAAAAATATGATCCTTTAGGATTATCAATCTCCCCCTTTGGCATTAGTATCAAAAAATGATATGTGCAATTAACTTATGTGTTTAGTATATACACCAAGTGTTTACCTTGTCAATGAATCCCCCTATGTGCATGCCTTGGTACAATGTATGTACATGTTTATGTTTCTCCTTTCTATATTTCCTTCTTTGGATTTTGACATATTTTCCCTTTTTGACATGTTATACATATATAGTCCCCCTTTACATATATATTTCCCCCTTATACATATAATTTTCCCCTTTTTTTGAAAATAATGACAAAGGTGTAATACTTACATCTTTTCAAGTATGTGGGCATGGGATTTTTGAATGTCTTCTATTATCTTCTCCTATTTCTCTTGGAGGTGTTCCAGGGTCATGTATTCCAATGTGATTCTGGCATGCATGTCATATATACTCCTGGTAATAGACATCTCTGGGGTGGCAATCAATGCTTTTTCCAAAGTCATGTGTTTTAACAACAATGTGAGATTCAGGAGTAACATAGCTTGGAGCTTGGTTACCTCATCTTGGATTCTTCTTTCAGCCTTTTGTAGATCTAGTCTCAACTTTTTTGATTCTACAATCTTCTCCTAATTCAATTGGAATGCATTTTCATTGGTTGTGAGACTTTGTGCACTAGCCTTAAGATCTTCATCTATCTTTGCTATCTTTTCACTATGCTCGGTAGTGAAATGCTCTATTGTTCACAAATTTTGATCTAGTTTAACTACTTCTAATAATATTGGTTCCATTATAGTTACTAATTCATAAATTTCTACCTTATTTTTTGCTAATTCTTGGATGATCTTCTTGGTTAACTTGTATTGACACTTCTTCTCAGCATGTTCCTTAATGACTTTGTCTGCATCTACATTCTGTGATGTATTGGCATCAGTGAGTACTGCTAATTGATCAAGTATTGGACCATTTTGATTAACTATAGTAGTAGGTACTATCTGCAATAGTATTTATTTTGTGGTATCCAGGACTTGTGAGTTCTTGTGCTCCTTCTTGAGCTTGTCATGTATAGCCTTCCTCTTGCAAGGTTCACCATACTTGGTCAGGGACTTGAGATCCAGTGTTCTAGGATCATAGTCGGGTATATCAATGATTTCATCGAGTGTGACCGGTGCTTTTCTTTTGTTCTTCTTCTTTGAAATTGTGCTGGAAGCAAGGGAATGTAGAACTACAGAAAGTTCCTTCTCTATTGCTTTTGATTTGGGTGATTGTGTGGGAGGTGTGGTTCCTGTTGTATGCTACTCAGTATTGACCTGTTGGTCGGTAGTAGATGTCTCTACATCAACCTTTTCTTTATCTGCAGCTTTTTTTGTCTCTTCAGTTTCCTTGGCATCACTCAGTTTCTCCTCTCCACTTGTTTCTTTCTTCTCCTCATTTGTATATGTTTGCTTCCCTTGTTCATCACCTATGTCTATTGGTATGTTTGCATCAGGCTCAGGTGACTTTTCCTTCTCTTTAGTAATTATATTGATAGCTTGTATCAATAGAGGTATGTGACCTGGTACATTTACCTATGCAACATCTGTTGTATCCATTTCCTTTGCTTAATCAGTGACATCATTTACATTTTCATCCTTCTTGGGTTCATCATCAAATTCAATAAGTGTTATATCTTTTATGGTTATTTCTGTTGTATCCCCTAATGATTGTAATATTTGAGGTACATCATCCATGGCCTCGCTCGCTTCTATTGTCAAATCAAATGGATTGATGTCCTCAGTATCATTGATGAAAATGTGTTCTGGGCTCAGTGTGGCCTCCTTCTCTTCATAGTGAGGTGTCTCGGTAAGAGCCAATACCTGCTTAGGGGCATTTAAGATTTCATTCCAAGTATCATCGCTTTCTTTATCAAGCTCTTGTAATCGACCCTCTAGTACTTTGTATGCTCTCATTTTACCTAAAAAGTTCTTTGAATGCTCTTTCACTATTTCATCAATCTCTTCAACTGTTGAATCGGGTGGCATTGGTGTGACTAGGAATCTTTCCCTTATCTATTTATTTGTATGTAGTGCATAAGTCCACCTTGCTGATATTGTATCATTAAGCTATTGTGGCATTTGCTTGTTGAATTGTATTGGTACATACTTCTATGAAACCATTTCCTTGATTATGGCTTCTTCTATCTTAGTCTGATCTCCTGGAGACAAGGTTAGCCATTGTCTAATCTTTCAGTGTGATATGCTCATGGTGTTGATGATTGACTCAACAACTTCATCAAATGTATGAGGAACTTTGAGCTTTTCAGCTTGAAGTCCTTGTTCTTTCTCATCCAATTCAGTATCTTCCTTATCCTTTTTTCCTCTTATATATCTTCTTCTTTGCCTTGGTACTGATTGTACAGGGTGAGGATTTCTCTTCTTATAAGTCCTTACAGTACCTTTATTAACTGGTGGTGAATCTACATATTTGGTAGTCTTACTCCTAGTTCTTGATGCAGTTGTCACATTTGCAACCTTTGCCTTCTTGGATGGTGGTGCATCAGATTCAGTAGAGTTGGAGTCACTTATGTCTTTACCTTCACCAATGGGTGACTATCCCTTGGTGACTTCTTTTTGTTCTGATTCTTCATCATTTACTGATAGTTTCTTTTCAAGTGTTTCACCATTTTTGTCTTCTTTCAATCTATCTTCTTCACTACTAGGCCAGTTTTGATTCTAGATTTGGATTCTTCATATGTTCCAAATATTCTCAATGACTTGTCCACTACTTCATTTAGAAAGGCTTCAATAGCCTCTGTAGCTTGATCAATGTTGATTTCATTATCCAGTGGTGGAAACCATGTTGTTCTCAGTATAGTTGGTTTTATTAGAGTGGTGTTGGTATCCACTATGAAACATATGTCATCCTTACATTGTTCAACTAGTTGTGCAGGTATTCTCATTCTCTTTTGCATTCTATCCTTGAAGGTAGTGAAGTATGCATCCATTACAGATGTGAAGTTGTTCCCTAGTGACTTAATGAATTCACTAATTTGTGCACTTATTGGTCGGGTTGTGTCCCAATTGACATTACCGAAAGATGGGAAGAAATTATGAAAGTAGAAAAATGTACACATGAGGAGTGAACCAAACTTAAATGAATTAGATATGTCTGACCTAATTGTCCTCATGTTCTCCTCCATTTGCTTCAGTAGCAACTCAGATAAGTCCAGTTGTAGTCACATCTTCATAATCTTATAGGCAGTGTCAACTGCTCCGCATGCTACGTTGTTCAATCGGCTAGCTTGAAAAACCTTGTATCCAAGTACACATGCAACGAACTTCATCTCTAGGTTGGTGATTGAGTTAAATTTCAAACCTTTTCTATCTCATACTGCACCTGTTAACTTTTCAATCTCGGGGTGAGAAAGATGTTTTAGGGCTTTCGCATTGTCAGTTACTAGATAACCTGTTACTGCATGAATCACATCCTTAGTGATTAGTTTTCATTCATCCAACCATATTTTTATGTCATGTACTCACCTTGAGTACTATCCGAATCCACTTAGTCTTGAACTCTTTCAAGAACATTAGGGCATTTGTTAACCCTTTCACCTTAATGTGTTTGTGTTCATCTTTAAGGTTTCCATATGTGCAAAGCTTCTTGTAATCCTCTTCAACCTCAAGATCTCCGATCTCTGCAACCTTGCAATGGATATATGATCAGACGTCGTCAACTAGAAAAATGCTAGGAGGTACATTCAAGAACAATTATTGGTTGTCGGGTTGTGAAGCAACCTCAGGGAAAAATTTATACTTAGGCTCTTCACAGGTTGTGTTCTTGATCAGGTTGATCTTTTTTTCTTTGATGTTCTTGATTTTTGTGTCTCACAATGTGGTTGTCATTTTTCATAGAATTAGGGCTTTCTCCATAAATGAAATGTGATCTCGGTAAGTCTTGGTGCTTACGTGATCTTTGGTGTAGATGCTAGGAATCTGTTGGGGACACCTTTAAATCTTCTATGAATCAATTTTCAAACTTGTCACTTTCAGTCGCTCTTCTTCTCTCTAATGTTTTCTCATTTTTGCATGGTGAATGAATGAGCTCTTTGATACCCTATTTATAGAAAATAACCTAAGTGGTGCATTAATGCTTTAGCTACCACTTGGTCGATGAAACAAAGACACTTGGGTATCATACCAAATTCTTCATCCTTGGTGAGAATACAACGCTTGGGGTAAGTGTCAACTTCATTGCACCTTTTACATGTTCACTGAAGGTGCTCGGTATGTTAGAGAAGAATTGATTGTATTTTACATGATTATCGACAATGCTTGGTTACATAAATAAATTGGTTTTTATATGTACACTGATGATGCTCTATGTGTATTAACCGACGAGATTGGATTCACAAATTCATAACAAGTAATACCATAGTGCATCTCCATTTATGCTAATTTGGCATATTATTAATGAATATTGGAACTGATGTGAAATAAAGCTTTGTTTAGTGCAGTGCCATACTTGTATTGCTTGGGTGGGGGTGGTGATATCATCTAATCCATTATATGAGGTGTCACCAACTATGGTTCTCGGTCTAGCATCATCTTTTCTTGAAGCTTTCCTCCACATTTGATTTCTCATTCTCCTGATATCTTCAATAGTGTTCCCATTAGGAAAAGTTCTTGACTCTATTACTCGATCTCTGTAGTATTTTATTAGGTATCTGACCTTATTATAGTGTAAGCATGCCATTCTAGAGTTAGTCCAATTCCTAGACCTTCTTATCCATTTCCTCATGCATTTTGCAGCTATGTGTCCATTTCTACCACATGCTATATAATTTTCCCGTGTTGTAATCCCAAACATACGATTTACCGACTCTTCTTGGTCGATAAGAATTTTCTTGTTGTTTTGGTTTCCATGCTTTCTTTTTCTTCTTCCTACATTCATGAGATGTGTGTCTATGCATTTTGCAAGTAGAACAATATTTTTCCATATAGGATTCCTTCTTTGGGTTTTTCACCTTAGATTTACATTCATGTGCTTTTTGTCCATGCTTGTTATAGTTATAAAAATTACCTATGAATGTAGAAGTATATTTAGGAATACCTTTAGCTTTGCTCTTGCAAACATTTGAAGTGTGGCCTAGTTTTCCATAGTGATTGCATGACTGCTTCTTTTCTCTTGGATTTGTGTATACATCTTTGTGATCAGCTCAGTTTGATGATTCTCTATGCTCGATATACCCTAGACTAGTATTGTTTTTGAGTCTCCTTTGTCCATTCTCTTTGTACTCTCTTCAACTTTCTTGATCATATCATTATGTTGTTCCTAAATCCTTACTTCATGCTTTAGTTTCTCATTTTCTTCTCTTAGTTAACCAATAGCTTCCAATTTTCCATTGAGTTCTATGTTTACTTGGTTGGCCTCATGACTCATAAGAACTATTTGATTGGTGATCTCATGGTGATGTTCAATAAGTCTCTGTATTTTAGTTTCTCTCTCTTGCAACTTCTCAGTGATCTTTCTCCTGTCATCAATAGCTAATGTTCTTTCTTGTTCAACTTGTCTAGCATTATTCATAACATCGATCATTCTTACCATCTGTGTCTCTTGACCAATTTGTAGTACCTTTACTTGTTCTGTTAGATGTTGATTGATTTCATTAAGACTTGTAATGCTTCCTTCAGATGCTTTAGATGTGTATGATGTATTGCTAGATGTAGATCCTGATTACTCTTGAACAAATCAGGTATCTCTTCTTCATGATATTTAGTTTCATTGTAGAGAGATACCATAACTTTTGTTTCATCCAGTAGCTCTCTCATCTTGATTCTTGCTTCTTTGTATTTCTCCTAGAAGATCTGTATCTGAAAATTCTAATTCTCAATATTCTTGTCAAGCTTATACCTTTCCATTGTATGATCTTTTGTCTCAAGTGATTTAAACTTCTCCAAATAAGAGATCTAGCTCTGATACCAATTGTTGGAATAATGAAATGGTGTGTATAGAGAGGGGAGGAGTGAATTAGTACCCTTAAATTTTTTATCACTTTTACCTTTAGTAATCTTTCCTTGCATTACTGACCATATTGCTTTTCTACCTTATACATGTAATATCAAAGCATAAATTTAATTTTGCATGTAAAAATTCATAGAAACATTCATGAAAAGTAGTTACACATGAAAAAAGAATTGATAATGTAGAAAACACATGTTAGAAGGTAAAAACTATAGTGGGGATGAAACCCACAAAGTTTCACTATCTGCAGAATGGAAGGTGTCAGTTAATGCTACAAGTGTGATCACTTCTAATGATCTTACCCTGTTAGGAGTAATATTTTAGACTGGTTAGGTCTACTTGGTTAAGAGATTTTAACAACACTATTAAGTGTGCACTCAGTTAAGAGATTTACAATAAGACTGTTAAGTCCACCTTATTAAAGGATTTTTTCTATTTGCTACAAATGTTAGAGAGTAGTAAAAAATACTTGTTGACTTGATAGTATACAATCTTGAATTACTGAATACAGATCCCTTAAGTTCACAAGATATATGTATCACCTATAGTGATTGATTAATACCTCTATTCTAATTGATAACCTTGAATCTTGTTCTTCATAACTGAATTCTTTCTTTTGCGTCCTGTTGTCATTAAGGATTGCACCCGAAAGAGCTAAGTATGAAACTCAATAATCCTGTGAAACATGGGAATACTTCTAGGTTGTGGGGAACCTATAATGTAAGTAGACCTCTTGATTAAGGGTTGGATTCCCCTTGAATCACCTTAAAATTAAACTAACACTTTTTGGAGGAAAGGGAGAGAGAGAACATGAATTGAAAACTGGACTTAAAACCTAGGCAATTGACCACAGCATTGAAGATCCACAGATTGTAAAAAATTATCACAATATGACTTAAACACAACTTGGAATTCATAGATTTTTCATACTTATATTATTTCTTTTGAGAATAACAAGGTGTTGATTGTCAATGAGAAGGAAATGAATGAATTTCACAACTCAAAGACTTATAAGGACACACAAATCAAATTTTAGGCAGTATTATGTATTTTCTAAACATCAAATGAAAAACATGCCAAGTAGAGGATTAACTTGAATCACAGTAAGCTGAACAAAACTCATTAAATAATCTAGAAGACAATAGGAAAAAGAAGATCTCTATTTTGTATTCAACCAAAAGGAGTTGGAAAACAATCTTCTTCTCAGAGCTACAATCATTCAAATCTTAGAGTGAGGTAGAATGAAGAACTACCTCTACACAAAAATGAGAGGTATATATAGGATGAACCCCAAAATATGCATGTCAAGGGACTTTGGAAATCATCATGTCTAACTCCACCAAATCTGGAACCGGATGCAGGGATATATCTGGAAATATGCATTTGTAGGTTCACCAAGATGTTGCCCAAATATGAATGTTAGGTTCCCAGATTTGTTGGGGTAGGTGAGAAAAGAATTCAGAACCATGCCTAATCAATAATCTTCTTACCAAACTGAATCTATTCCCCCCTAATCATGCTTGACAAATGATATTTGCCCAAAATGATTTATAATTCTATCATTGGGAAAATATTTACAATAAAGAATGTGCATGATTTACATTAATGCATCAATCATAGCCCTAATACATTAAATATATAATGAACCCGAGGTGGAGAATATTACATTTATTTATTTATTGTCCCTAAAATTTCATTAAAACATCAATATACTTCTCCCCTAGGCAAGACAAAAATCATTTTCTAAAACCCACCATATATGTTATAAAAACATATCTCAAAGGCTTTATATTCAAAACATTAAAATAACCCCACCTTTACCCTAAGAGTTTACCATATTTCAAACATTAAAATATGACCAAAAGCCCTAAAAAACATGTTTGACCACCCTTCATCGAATTTGCAAGAGGAAACACGGTTCTATTGATGCCATGGCTGCTGTTTGAAATGGAAAGGAAGCATGAGTTTTGGAAAGTTTCTAGCTGTTGGATCAATTTGTTTGGCTTTTATGGAGTTTGAAAGCAATATTAATCCATGATAAGCTATTCATTCATTGCATCTTGATTTTTGATGAAGATGAACTCTTTTCTTTGCATGATTTCTCCTCCATCGAGTTGCATCTATTTTACATCTTTGTTGGGGCTTTGAATGGTTAAAATAGTTGATTGAATGCATACAGGGGCACGACTATGACTCTTTTGTTGTTTTGCATGCTTCAAATATGATATCATTGTTATATTTTGTTGTTTTCTACCCAGCCCATGGTAAAGTAGGGCATTATTTTACTGTTTGCACTTTGAATGCCACCAGATGGCTCCATAGGAAGGGGTGTTTTTATATTATAATGCTATTTATGGATTCACATAAGCTCTTTTAATGTTGTTCACAACATATTTTCTCACTCTTCTCTGTCATGTATGCAGATTTTGGCTAAAACTCTATATTTTTCTCTCCGTATAATAGGGTGTTTTACATTACCTTTCTGTTCTACTAGAAGGAAATGCTTTTAAACATGCTTCTATATGCTTGTATCTTCATTTCCAATCCACTGAAAGTGGCAATTTTTGCTGGTTACTTACTTTCCATGGGTCGTGGGTTCATGCTTGCTATTCTAGATGCATTTGGCCTCCTCTGCTTCACAAATTGGGGCATTTTTTATTATAATGCTGCCTATGGAAGTACTCTACAATATTTGGACTCCATTGAAGTTTTGTGATGTTGTTTAAAATGCATTTGAATGTAACTCTTCTCTGTTTGTGCTTGATTTTTGTTTTGAAACCAGCTCATGGTGTAATAGGGTATTATTGCCATTTATATCTTTGAATGCCATCATTTGGCTCCACAGGAAGGGTTGCCATGAAGCTATAATATTATCCATGCTTGTTTAAATTTTTTTTTACATTCATCTTACCTTGCTGCTATCCTTTTGAGGCCATGAGCTATGACTATATTTTGTAATTTATGGAGCATGTTTACCTCTTTTGCATCCACATAAATAAGTGCCATGATGTTATAATGTTGTTCATCGATGCGAATTTCTCTTCTATTGCTCCTATGGGTGCATAATGTTGTTCTGAAGTTGTTGTTTGATGTTTCTTTTCTATTTTACTACTCTTTTAAACAGGTTATATGCATATTTTTAAACATGCATCATCCTTGCCCATGTGCAACCAATGTGTGATGCTATCTTCTGAAAATTACATGTTGTTTTATTTCTTGTTCACACATGATATGCATGCATAGATTCATAGATTCATATGCAAAACAACATACCTCTTGCTGCCCTAAACTTTGGAGGTGCATGCATTATTGTTGTTGTGTGTCCCCAAATGTTGAGATCCACCATGCTATGCTGAATTTGTAGAATGTGTCATATGTATCATGCATTGGTTTTGTCCTCATACACCATTACTCTAAATTTTATTATGTATTTTTAATGCTCCATGGTTACTATTATTTCATTCTATTTTCTCCTTCTGGATCAGTGCTCCTCCTTGTGACTGTTAGGATAATCAGAAAACCTAATTTTGATTGGGATTCTGATAACACTAACCAGTTTCAATGTAGAGTACTAAGAGGGCCCGACATCTGATCGTGGGTGTTTGTGCCCTGTCAATGTGGGCTCTATTAAGAAGATTTGTGGGCTTCTTGATAGTGCCTACATTATAGAGCAACACCATCCATTGTTTTTCTGGAGAGTCTTCGTCTTCATAAGTGTTCTTCCCCATGCATGGTTGTTCTTTAAAGGTGGTCTGTGATGGATTCCCTTAAAGACTGCATGTTCAAGAGTGAGGGAATTTATCACATATAAATGTAATAAAACAACTTCTTCTGTACCTGCACATGGAACAAAAAAATTAGAAAAACATGGTATCCTTCTTTCCTTTTCAACATTGTGGTGAGTATGTTCATACCTGGAGCATGGCTTCCTTCTTTTGATGTATGTCTAATTCCATGTATGCATGATTGTAAGTGTAGATAACATCTTATCATGCATTTCTTAGATCCATTGGATCTAAATCCATTTCTTCTCTTTCTTGTAGGTTCTGGATCCAATCAGGAGCACATTGGAGTCACACTCGGGCCAACCTCTCTTCTTTGCTTCAGGCAATGTCTGGTACATTGTCATTTATCTTCATTTGCTTTTGTGCATGTGTGTAATTATCCATAGATTTCTAGGAGTTGGCTATACTCACGGCCTATGTGATCTTAGATAAGTTCTTTATTTCCCTTCTGCACATACTTGTTATTTATGTTCAAACTGAATATGATCCAATGTATATATCATTTTATTTCCTGGATATCTTAGTTTGATCATTTCCTTTATGTAATTTTCATTTTTAGATTTTAGGAACTGAATACAAACTTAATTCAGATCACTAATAATGTGCAAACTAGGTTATGTATCAACTCACCTAGTTATTAGGCTAACAATCTTAACCAATTGAATGAACATAAAATTGGGTAACATTTCTAGCAACCTTAGTTGAGTGCTTGCCTGCTAAGTACCCTTTTTGACCAGTTGTATTCATCATCCATTGGGAATAGAGTCATGTGGTTTCACAATTGAAACTTGTTTCAAACTCTGAAAAAAATAGCTCCTCCTCTTGACAAAACAACTAAGTGCCCAAGATATGTTTGTATTATTCTGAGGGGTTCATTCTGTGAGTATGAATGGTTTGTATGAGTGGGTCTTTAGATCACTCATACCAATCAATGATTCTTGATTTATGAAGCTTTGAGAATGGAGTCAATGTACCTTTGGCTTATTGCTAATAATAGAAAACTATAAACACAACTGAAACTAAAACAAAACTTGTGCTACAACACTTAGGGAACACAAGCAACATAAAGTTAAACATCTAACTACTATTGTACAGGGGTAGTACTTTAACCTTAATAACATGACTTGAGGTGAATCCCATTCACAAGAATGGGCAATTCTTCTCCCTCCATGGAAGACAACTGGAGGGCATTATGGGCTTTACACCCTGTGATCATGAAGGGTCCACTCTAGATCTCATCAAACTTAGTGTTCCTTCCAGGTTTATTCTTTAATATGTTCCACTTGGGGACCAAGTCTCCCTCCTTGAAAACCCTAGGCATGGAATTATTGTCAAAGGTTTTATTCATCTAAGACTGATGGCTTTCTAGGTTCTCTAATGCTAGCTTCCTTGTCTCCTCAAGTTCCATCAGTTCAACAAGCCTTACTTGCATGTAATCTTCCTGTACTAGCTCAATTTCCTTGATTACATTAAAAGTAGGTAACTCAAAGAAAATAGGAACCTTAGCTTCTTTCACATAAACTAGTAGGTATGGAGAGTTACCTTTGGATCTATCTGCCCATAATGCCAGCTTAAATTTTTTGTGCCAATCTCTCTGATTCCCTTCAATAGTCCTCCTAATGATTCTGATCAGGTTCTTGTTTGTTGATTCTACTTGACCATTACCCTGAGGGTAATAGTTAGATGAAGTATTGAAGATGATGTTATGCTTTAATGCCCAGTCTGAAATATTTATTCCTAGGAAGGCCAGTGCATTTTCTGAGACAATGGAGTCAGGTGTTCCGAATCTTGCTACCACATCTTGGTAGAAATTGAGGACATATCCTTTAGTTTCACCCTTTAGTGCTATGGCCTCTTCCCACATAGTGAAATAATCTATGGCAATGATGATCCACTTGTGTCCAGCACTGGAGGGAGGGTTGATGGGGCTAATGAAATATAACCCCAACTTCATGAAAGGCTTATCCACCTTAAAAGGATTCAATGGTAAAGCTGCTAGCCTCTGCTTGCCTACAAATAAAGCATAGTTTACATTTTCTTACCCAAGAAAAAGCATCTTTGTGTAGATTAGGCCAGTAATATCCCACCCTCATTACTTTTAGGGTAGTAGTTCTTGCTACAAAATTTCCTCTAGATGCTCCATCATGGAGTTCTTCAAGAATTCTGTCCATATGATCTGGTTCAACACATCTTAACAGGACACCATTGTAATATTTTATATATAAAATACCATCTTGAATGAAAAAATGGATGGATTGCAGCCAAAAAGACCTCCTCTTGGCTCTGTCAAGGTCTTGGGGGCAGTCACCAGTCAGGAGATAATGCTTCATCTCTGTTATCCAACTTGTGGGGACTGCATTCTAATTCATTAGGACACAATATGCTCTTTTTTTATTATTGTCTTCTTTTCCTTCTACCATTTTCTCACATAGTCCTTTTCCTCTTATTAACTTAGTGAATTTGATTTGAACGTCATATTTCATTACTTTAGTAATCCATCCTTCTCTCTTATGGTTCAAATCTTTGTTCAAAAGGAAATATTTAATGTAGGGATGGGCAACCATAAGGTGAATTACAAAGAAAATGTCTAAACTTTTCCAAACTCCTTACCACTGCTAAGACATGATTTTCCACAGTGGTATAGTTTAGTTCATATCTATCCAATCCTTGGTTGTAGAAAGCCACTGGTTGCTCTTGCTTCTCATCATCTTATTGAACTAGTATGGAAGATATAGTGTCAGTATTTCCAAACGCATAAAGAATGAAGTCTTTTGAAAAAATTGGGTTTACCAGGGTGGGAGCAGAGGCTATTGCCTCCTTTACTTCTTCAAAACACTTTTTACCTTCATTTTGTTGGAATAGTCCCAAGAGATAACTGAGAGGGGGTGGGGGAGAATTAGTTATCAGCTAGTTGAATTCTTTCCTCCAATTAATTATAGTATAACATTAAGCATATACACTCAAATAACACAAAGTAGAATACCACAATTTTGGTTACGAGGAAACCAAAATAGGTAAAAACCCCAGTGGGAATTAGCACCCACAAAGAACTATACTTGATTATAATAATCCCTGTTAGAAGATCTTACAACCCTGTTAGGAGTTGATATTTACAATGCAATAAGTACAATGACCTGGTTAAGGGTCAGACCCTGTTAAGAGTCTTTTACAAATAACCCTGTTAAGGGTGAGGACTCACTATCCAAATGCTCACTACTAAAATGATGAAGCTACAACCTTCAGGAAAATAGATATACACTATATCTGATAATGAACTATTTGAGCAAACCCATTGTCTTGATAAGTTCCAATGTATTGTATGCTTTCACTGCTTCTTCATATAGATCTTTGTCTGATGAATGAAATGGCTTTACTGTCCCAAAATGACTAGCATTCTATTCTGTTCTTCTTCTGTCTCTTTTCGTCTCATTCACACTTGGTGATCTTCAAATGAACTACTATAAGTATCTTATCCAAAAGATATGATCTTTGTCAGCTTTAAGAATCACTTCAATGCTTCTTTAGTTGGCCAAATCAAGCACACAACATAATTAGAACCGCACAACTCAAACTGAATAGATGCATCACTTCACATAGTCAGCTCCACCAAAATTACCCAAATGTCATGCTTTGGATGAAACACGGTTAGTACCTTTGGTTAATTAACTTAGACTCATAACTAAATATTAATCTAAAAAATGCATATCCCATAGATAGACGTAACTAAAGAATCAATAAAATTACTGTCGGCTTTCTGAAAACAATCTTCTAAAAATGTATCTGGTAAACAGAGTAACATAACTCAACTATTGATGAACATCTAAATCTGCCTGTATGTACATGGTATAGTAACTATGTCTAGAATATTAAAACAACCACGCAAGTCTTCTACATATCTATACTGAAAAGTGAATACCGTTCACTATTGTATACTATATGTTGTCATCAATAAAAAACATATAGTCAACTATTTGCACAGAAGAAAATCTCCAACAATCTCCCCCTTTGAAATTGATGGAAACATATGATATGAAAAATACCATCAACCCAAAGTATCCTCCTTCTTTTTACAATCTTCTCAATATCCTCACAAAAGGTTCCTCTTCACTGTTGCAAATCCTCTGACTGTGTTTTTATTGTGATATTGCTATCAGGAATCAACTGTGTAGTTTTTGAGTCAAACTCATTGACCCATAATTCATGAGTAGTGGTTCACATGAACCCATCTCTCATGAGAATGAATGGAACACTTAGAACTCATTGGATCTAGGTGATGCTCACAGAGGTGATTCACCAGGACTTCCTGGGAGGTCACCCATCCCAGTACTACTCCAGCTCGAGCGCGCTTAACTACTCCAACTCGAGCGCGCTTAACTGTGTTTTTATTTTCATGACTATATACTCCCCTAGAGTATATGCTCCCCCTTACTATATACTCCCCCTTTGACATCAATGGCAAAGGGTGTGAAATACCACTAAGCACAGGTAATACTCCAGAATTAGAGTAGTCAACCATTCATCAGTCACCAAGGACTGATGCTCTTGCTATAAATTCTAATCAGACTTGGGAAAGGGAATTACTCCCAGCTTTTCCCTAAGATACTCAAAAGTATCTTTTGATAAGGCTTTGTAAAATATCTACTAACTATTCTTTAGTGCTCACATAATCCAACTTTACTTCTTTGTCTGCAACTTTTTCTCTTAGAAAATGATATTTTATTTCAATGTGTTTTGTATTTACATGCATCACAGAGATCTTTGACATATTGATAGTGCTAGTGTTATCACAGTGAATAACATTAGGATAATCAATCTAAATTCCAAAGTCTTTTATCATTTGTTTGATCCAAATAATTATAGAATAATTCAATGCTGCTGCTACATATTCTACCTCAGTTGTTGACTGAGAAATACAATTATTCTTCTTTCTTGTCCAAGTGACCAATATGTCCCCAAGGAATATTGCTTCTCCTGAGGTACTCTTTCTATCATCAACACAACCTGCCCAATCAGCATCAGTATACACATGAAGTTGTACATTCTCTGAGTTAGGATACCATAAACTATAGTCTATAGTTCCCTTTAAGTATCTAAATTTTCTTTTTATGCCAGTAGGTGATTTTGTTTAGGTTCTGCTGGAAATCTTCCAACAATGCCAACTGCATTAGAAATATTAGGTCTAGATTGAGTGAGATATATGAGTTTTCTAGTCATAGACTTGTATAGTGTCTTGTCAACTACCGTGGAATCATCATCTTTAGAAATCTTGCTTCCTGTTATCATGGGGGTGCTTAGTGGCTTGCAATATTCCATCTTAAGAGTCTTTAATATCTCCACATATTTAGACTGATTTATGAATATACCTCTGTCTGTCTACTTTACATTTAATCCTAAAAAATATTTTATAGGTTGAATCATGCTCATTTCAAATTCACTTTGCATCTCTTTTGAAAATTCTGCACTAAGCTTGACATTAACTCCAAAAATAATGTCATCAACAAAGATAGCAATAAGTAGTAAACCTTCAAGTGTCTCTCTGATGAATAGGTTGCAATCTGCTACTCCCTTTTTGAATCCAATCTTTGTTAAGTAGCCATCAAGTCTCTCATACCATGCTCTTGGGGCCTGTTTAAGTCCATAGAGGGCTTTCTTTAATCTGCATACCATGTCTGGTTTGTCTGAAAGTTTGAATCCTTCAAGCTTATCTATGTAGACTTCTTCCTTCAAGTCACCATTCAAGAAAGCTGACTTGACATCCATCTGATATACTTTGAAGTTCTTGAATGTTTCATAGGCTAAAAATAACTTTATAGCTTCTAGTCTTATCATAGGGGAAAATGTATCATAATAGTCAATTCCTTCTCCTTGCACATATCCTTTACATACTAATATTTCTCTATTTCTTATTACTGTACCATATTCATTCATCTTTTTTCTGAATATCCACTTAGTTCCAATCACCTTCTTGTTACAAGGTCTAGGGACCAATTCCCATGTGTCATTCTTCATTATTTGATCTAATTCTTCTTGCATTGCACTTTGCCAATCTGAATCATTACAGGCATCTTCAACACTTAAGGGTTCAATTTGTGAAAGTAAGCCTACCTCTTCATCAATGGTTGAACCTTTTTCTCTGGATCTTGTCAAGACTTTACTACTCTGATCTCTAATGATATCTTCTTTAGAGAAGTATTTAGATGTGTATTTTGAGATTTTAGGTGTGACACTCTCATTTGTAATATGTGATTCTTCTTGACTTGGTTTAGGGTTATTGCATGATACATTAATACAGTCAAACATTTCTTTAAGGTATTTCCAAATTGAATATACTTTGTCTGCCTTCTTGATCTCAGAAAATTCACTGTCAGATAGGGAACTAATTAGGGCTTCTTTGGCAATTGCATTTTGGGTGAATACTTCCTTTTGTTTATTAGTAGAATCTTCTTCTGTAAGGTCCTTCAAGGTGGGAACATCAATTGCATGAGTAGCGATCTCATAAATCTCAAAACCAATGCACTGAAGATGTGTTATCATTTTGTTGTTCTAGTCAAGATAATTCTCTCCATCAAACTTAGGACTCTCTTTCCTAAAGTATGCCATTTGATCTACCTTAAGCTGTTAGGATTTCTCTCCAAGGCACTTGGCTTTGATACCAATTTTTGGAATAGTCCCAAGGGATAACTGAGAGGGAGGGGGGGGGGTGAATCAGTTATCGGCTAGTTGAATTCTTTCCTCCAATTAATTATAGTATTAAATTAAGCATATACACATTTATATAACACAAAGTAGAACACACAATTTTGGTTACGGGGAAACTAAAATAGGTAAAAACCCCGGTGGGAATTAGCACCCACAAAGAACTGTACTTGAGTATACTAATCCCTGTTAGAAGATCTTACAACCCTGTTAAGAGTTGATCTTTACAATGCAATAAGTACAATGACCTGGTTAAGGGTCAGACCCTGTTAAGAGTCTTTTACAAATAACCCTATTAGGGGTGAGGACTCACTGTCCAAAATCTCACTACTAAAATGATGAAGTCTACAACCTTCAAGAAAGTAGATATACACTATATCTGATAATGAACTATTTGAGTAGACCTGCTATCTTGTTCAGTTCCAATGTATTGTATTCTTTCACTGCTTCTTCACATAGATCTTTGTCTGATGAATGAAATGGATTTACTTTCCCAAAATGACTAGCATTCTGTTCTATTCTTCTTCTATCTCTTTTCTTCTCATTTACACTTGGTGATCTTCAAATGAAATACTATAAGTATCTTCTCCAAAAGATATGATCTTTGTCAGCTTTAAGAATCACTTCAATGCTTCTTTAGTCAGCCAAACCAAGCACACAACATAATTATAACGGTGCAAATAAAACTAAATAGACGCATTGCTTCACATAGTCAGCTCCACCAAAATTCCCCAAATGTCATGCTTCAGATGAAACATGATTAGTGCCTTTGGTTAATTAACTTAGACTCATAACTAAACATGAATCTGAACACACATATCCCATAGATAGACATAACTGAAGAATCAATAAAATTACTGTCGGCTTTCTAAAAATAATCTTCTGAAACTGTGTTGGGTAAACAGAGTAACATAACTCAACTGATACTGAATATCTAAATCTACGTGTATGTACATGGTATAGTAACTATGTTTGAAACATAAAAACAACTGTGCAAGTCTTTGACATATCCATAATGAAAAGTGAATATAGTTCACTTTTGTATACTATATGTTGTCATCAATGACAAACATAGAGTCAACTATTTGCACAGAAGAAAATATCCAACACATTTTTCCAATGAAAGTCAACATTCTTTTTAAGCATCTGTGCCATGGGCTTCAACAATGCTGCAACATTCGGGATGAATCTCCTTAAGAAGTTGATTCTCCCTAGGAAACTTTGAAGCCCCTTCTTATGTTCTAGCAATGGTAGTGGTAGGATTGCACTTATCCTTTCAGGGTCAATAGTGGTACCCTCTTTAGAGACAATATGCCTAAGAAGTCTGCCTTCATGAACATCAAAAATGCTCTTCTTGCGGTTCAAGGAGACTCCAAATTCTCTGCACCTCTCAAAGATTTGCTTCAAATGGACCAAGTGTTCATTAGTATTCTTTGAGAAAATAGTTATGTCATCTAGATAGACTAGGAAAAATTTATACATTAAGCTGGAAAATGCCATCTCCATAGCTTTCTGGAAAGTAGCACCAGCACTAGATAACCCAAAAGGCATTTTTCTGTATGCCATGGTGCCCCATTTACTTGTGAAATCTATTTTATACTAGTCCTCCTCTTTCACCAAGATATGGTCATAACCAGAAAAACCATATAACAATGAAAATCTGTCAGATCCTGATACTAATTGTAGTATCTATTCCATAGAGGGAAATGGATGGTGATCCTTCAGTGAGGCTCGGTTTAGATCTCTAAAATCCACACACAGTTGGATCTCACCATTCTTATTCCTAACATGCACCAAGTTAGAAACCTAGGAAGTATGCTTAATAGGAAATATAATGTCAACCTTGATCATTTTCCTTAATTCTTCTTTCATTAACATCTCTAGCTTAGGGTTTATAGGCCTTTGTTGAACTGTCTAACAGGCTTAGAACTAGGTTCAAGTTCAATGATGTGCTGGGCTAAGTCAGGGTCAAATCCTTTCAAATCATGGTATTCCCATGCAAATACATCATTGAATTCTTGGCATAATGAAATGAAATCTTGCTGTTCAGGTTGTGTACATACCCTCCCAAGTTTTAGGAACTTATCCTGGAGTATCTCAACTAGTTGGTAGTGTTCCTCTTTTACTGCAATGATTTCCTTTTCTCCCCTAAGATGATCATCAGAGTTAAAAATAGACTCAAGGGTGACCAGACCTTTGGGAAATTTGTTAGTTTTTAACTATAATATTTGATCATTATATTGATGGGCATGTTTACTTTGATAAGCATTAGAAAACTCAGCCTCTTCCATCAGAGAATTCAGATTTTGGTCATCACTTTCAAAAATCTGCTAGCTTACCTAGTTATCTGGGACAGAAGGTCTTACTAGGATTTTCATAGACTATTGCATCCTAGTGTTGCTGACTTCTTTAGGAATATCATATTCAGTTCCCATTGGAGCCAGCCTCTCTGCTTGCTTGTTCTGATTTCTTGGAACATAGATTAGATTAAAAGCATCAAAACCTTCAATCAGATCCCAAACTCTATGCTTATACATCTTGAGCACATCATTTTTAGTGAGGTTAGTGTTCTGAATATGGTTAACTATCAACTCACTGTCACCAAAGACTTGCAAACACTTGATGCCTTTCTTTCTGGCCCATTCTAAACCATGAATTAAGGCTTCATATTTTTTTGTATTATTAGTGCAGCTAAATGAAAAGCATACAACAAAGTAATACCTTTGATTCTATGGTGAAACTAGAACAAACTCTTCTCCTGCACCAATCTTTCTTCTGGCTCCATCAAAGAATAGTTGCCATAGGTCATACTTTTTCTATTTTGGACCATCTTTCTTCATCAAATTTGGGATCACTGCTTTCTTCTCATGAATGATGTACATCCCTATGCCAAAAAATTCCATGTTTCTAAAAGGATAATCCTCTAGGTTCTCTTTTGCCCACTCATCCAAGACAATATTTGGGATACTCTCAGTAGTGTTCTTTGGTTCTTAAACAACAAGCTTTGACTCATGGAATGTCAGGTTAGCATCAATGGGGATAGGTGTATAGGGCTCTACATGGTCTTTTTCAAAGGATTCTAATTTAATTTTGACCCTTGCACCATACCTAGTTCTGAAATACAGATGAGACCAATCTGAGGAGAGGTACCCACCCATTTTGGCAGTAAAATCTCTAGTAAGAAAAATGATAAATTTGGGTGGTAGGTCAATAACATAGATATCTTGGGGATTTTAAAAGTTAGGACACTCATGCAAGGTGAGGCTTAGGTTCTTTATCAATCCAATTGTACTGACTAATGACCCATCTAGTTGGAAAAAAGGTCTATTTAGAGGCTCATAGGATAGTCCTAAAGTGTCAGCCAATTTCTTAGGTATAACTAAGCTACTTTCTCCTGAATTGATCATATAGTTGTGTACCAAAAACTTTCCAATATAACAAGAGTGGCGTAGAAGGGAGGAGGCTTGACTTGTGAAGTCTGCTATTTATTTGTGGGCTTTATGCTATCTTTTACATTCTGTTCCTTCTAAGACACATCATCCATTAAAATCCTAGGTTGCTCTACAACATCCTTGTCATTTAAAGAAAACTTAGATAAAGGATCTAACATCAATTCCTTTTGCCTAGGAATGACTAAAGTATCTAGCATGGGTACACTTATAGAAGTTTTCTTCATTTTCTCAACAATATTGAAGAAACCCAAGCTTACCTTTGGCTATCCATTTCTTGTAGCACCTTCTGATCGTGTTAGTGTAGGTTGTACTACTACTTTCACATGCTCTTTGGCTGGTATAGTTTGTCCTCAAGGAAAGATTTGAACAACCTTAGGCTGAGAAACCACCACCGGGGGATGTTGATTATTTGAAACTAGTTATTCAACCTCCATAGCCCTCTTCTTAGACCTTGTATTAGCGGAAACTGGAGTATAATTCTGGTTGCTGAAAGAGTTAATCCCACAGAACTCCTCACTCTGCCAATTCATGAGAGCCACATCAAGTGTATTGTGCTCATTTGGGCTAGCTAACTAATTCTACTACATTTGAGGCTCTAGCCATACTTCTGGCTATGCTATAACATTGTTCTATGCAACAATGGTTTGAACAAATTCATTGGGACAAACTCCTTGAATGTGCTGTTGGTTGCATGGACAATTCCACTCATACTCCTGGGCCATATTGTTCTATTCTACAGTAACAAGTTCTCTATAATCAGTAGGAGGATTGGGATTGTAGGCCTGGCTGGCTCTTTGGTTATAGTTCCATGCTTAGCCTTGTTGTCGTGAATGGTAAGGAGGTCTATTCTATTGATATGGGGCCTGATATGGAGCTTGGTAAGGTTGTTGGTAGGGCTATTGGTGAGGTTGAAAATGCTACCTTTTAAGACTAACCAACTCATTAGTAACATTTTGCACGGTCTTTTTGAGCTCATTTAGCTCTTGGGACTTGTCTACAACTAGAGCTAGGATAGGTGGAATAGAGGCCAAGGCTATGATTGCTTTAGGAATAGGTTGCAACTCTAGAAATATGGGCATTGGAGGACTTGGGGATATTTTACCCACTTGAATAAGGCTATTCTCTACCCTTATGGCAATATCAAAGGCTAGTGGTAATTTATCCCCTCCCATAGACTAGATCATTACTGAAATATCACTATTAAGGGACCTCAAATAATACAGGAAAGCATGCTGGTTTGAAGGCCTGACTACTGTAGGGATTCTTTTCCATGTCCTCTATAACCTGAAATTGAAGTCCATCATATGCTCCTTGGGTGACCTCTTTATGCTAGTCAGATGTTCTACTAAGGAAAGATGGTCAAAATTATCTTCAAACTGGGCAGTAAGGGCAGTACCTAGATCATCTGAGGTTGATATAGAGTTAACCACTAGACCCCTAAACCATTGCAAGGCTTTACCTTTGAATGATGATGCCAATAACCTAACAACATCATCATCATGAGTGATGTGATAAAGATCACAAAGGGATGCAACATCTCTTATATGTTCTATGGCTAAGATTTGGTCTTCTCCTGTAAAAATGGGCAAAATTTTAAGGGCTCCCATAGGTATGTTATTATGTTGTTGTAAATTCAGAGGGATACCTTGGTTAAAAGCCACAAAAGGATGATTTCTAGCCATAGGTGGATTTGGAAGAACTTGAACAGCTGGGAGCACTAGAGATAATACATGGAGTAGTGGGATAACATAACTACCTGATGGGATATGACTGGAAATAGTAGGCTGAGATGCACTAGGTTGGGGTTGAGTGTTCTTGGCTATCTTTTCTCTTTTCTTGGATGAAGGTAGATCCATGTATTCAAAAGGATTCTTTCTCTATCTAGTTGATATCCCGTTCATGTGCTAACAAGACTGATATGCATAAACAAAAGTAGAGTTGCCAAGTATGATACTTCAAAAATCACAATAAGAACATAGCTACTACTCATACCAAATAGTAACCCATATGAAATCTTCTAGATTACTAACTCAAAATTTTGTCCCACTGGGTGTGCTAAAAATTGTTGTCACTAAGGATTTCACCCAAAAGAGCTAAGTATGAAACTCAATAATCTGGTGAAACATGGCAATACTTCCAGGTTGTGGGGAGCCTATAATGGAAGTATACCTCTAGATTAAGGGCCCACTTCCCCTTGAATCACCTTAAACTTAAACTAAAATGTTTTGGAGAGAGAGAGAGAGAGAGAGAGAGAGAGAGAGAGAGAGAGAGAGAGAGCATGAATTGAAATCTGGACTTAAAACCTAGGTGATTCACCAAAACTTTGAAGATCCACAATTTTTAAAAAATGCTCATAATATAACTTAAACACAACTTGGAATTCATAGATTTGTCCTACTTATATCATTGCTTTTGAGAATAACAAGGTGCAGATTGTCAATGAGAAGGAAATGAATGAATTTCGCAACTTAAAGACTTATAAGAGCAGACAAATTAGACTTTAGGCAATAATATTTGTTTTCTAAACATCAAATGAACAATATGCCAAGTAGAGGATTAAATTGAATCACAGTAACCTAACCAAAACTCATTAAATAATCTAGAAGACAATAGGAAAAAGAGGATCTCTATTTTGTATTCAACCAAAAGGAGCTGGAAAACAATCTGCTTCTCAAAGCTACACACATTCAAATCTTAGAGTGAGATAGAATGAAGAACTACCTCTACACAAAAATGAGAGGTATATATAGGATGAACCCCAAAATTTTCATTTCCAAGGATTCTGGAAATGGTCATGTCTAACTCCACCAAATCTGGAACCGGATGCAGGGATATATTGGGAAATATACATTTGTAGGTTCACCAACATGCTGCCCAAATCTGAATGTCAGGTTCCCAGATTTGTAGCGGTAGGTGAGAAAAGAATTCAGAATCATGCCTAATTCCTAATCTTCTTACCAAACTAAATCTATTCCCCCTAATCATGCTTGACTAATGATATTTACCCAAAAATGATTTATATTTGCATCATTGGGTAAATATTTACAATAAAGAATGTGCATGATTTACATTAATGCATCAATAATAGCCCTAATACATTAAAGATATAATGACCCCTTGGTGGAGAATATTACATTTATTTATTTCTTGCCCCTAAAATTTTATTATAACATCAATATACTTCTCCCCTAGGCAAGACAAAAACCATTTTCTAAAACCCACCATATATGTTATAAAAACATATCTCAAAGGTTTTATATTCGAAACATTAAAATAACCCTACCTTTACCCTAAGCTTTTACCATATTTTAAACATTAAAATATGCCCAAAATCCCTAAAACACATGTTTGACCATCCTTCATCGAATCCGCAAGAGGAAACATGGTTTCTGTTGATGTCCTAGCTACTATTTGAATTGGAAAGGAAGCATGAATTTTGGAAAGTTTCCAATTGTTGGATTGATTTTTTTGGCTTTTCTGGAGTTTGAAAGCAATATTAATCCATGGTAAGCTATTCATTCATTGCATCTTGATTTTTGATGAAGATGAACTCTTTTCTCTGCATAATTTCTCCTCCATCAAGTTGCATCTATTTTGCATCTTTAGTGGGGCTTTAAATGGTTAAAATAGTTGATTGAATGCATATTGGGGCACAACTATGACTGTTTTGTTGTTTTGCGCACTTCAAATCTGATATCATTGTTATATTTTGTTATTTTCTACCTAGCCCGTGGTAAAGTAGGGCATTATTTTACTATTTGCACTTTGAATGCCACCATTTGGCTCCATAGGAAGGGGCATTTTTACATTATAATCTTGTTTATGGATTCAAATAAACTCTTCTAATGTTGTTCACAACATATTTTCTCATTCTTCTATGTCATGTATGTAGATTTTGGTTAAAATTCTCTTTTTTTCTCTCCATAGAATAGGGCATTTTACATTACCTTGTTGTTCTACTAGAAGGAAATGCTTTAAAACATGCTGCTATATGCTTGTATTTTCATTTCCAGTCCATAGAAAGTGGCATTTTTTGCTGTTTACTTACTTGCGATGGGTCGTGGGCTTCATGCCTGCTATTCTTGATGCATTTGGCCTCCTTTGCCTCCATATATTGGGGCATTTTTTCATTGTAATGCTGCCTATGAAATTACTTTGCAATATTTGGACTCCATTGAAGTTCTGTGATGCTGTTTAAAATGCATTTGAATGTAACTCTTCTTTGTTTGTGCTTGATTTTTGTTTTGAAACTAGCTCATGGTGTAATAGGGCATTATTGCTGTTTATATCCTTGAATGCTATCATTTGGCTCCACAGGAAGGGTTGCCATGAAGCTATAATTCTGTCCATGCTTGTTTAAAACATTTATTACATTAATCTTACCTTGCTGCTATCCTTTTGAGGCCACGAGCTATGACAATATTTTGTAATTTCTAGAGCATGCTTACCTCTTTTGCATCCATAGAAATAATTGCCATGTTGTTCATGGATGGGAATTGCAATGTTGTGGCTCCATTATTGCTCCTATGGATGCATAATGTTGTTATGAAGTTGTTGTTTGATGTGTCTTTGTTGTTCTACTGGTGTTTTTAACAAGATATATGCAGATTATTAAACATGCATCATCCTTGCCCATGTGCAACCAATGAGTGATGTTATCTTCTGAAACTTACATGTTGTTTTATTTCTTGTTCACACATGATATGCATGCATAGATTCACAGATTCATATGCAAAACACCACACCTCTTGCTGCCCTAAACTTTGGAGGTGCATGCATCATTGTTGTTGTGTGTCCCCAAATGTTGAGATCCACCATGCTATGCTAAATTTGTAGAATGTGTCATATGTATCAGGCATTTCTTGTGTCCTCATACACCATTATTGTACCTTGTCTTATGTATTCTGAATACTCCATGGTTACTGCTGTTTCATTCAGTTTTCTCCTTCTGGATTAGTGGTCCTCCTTGTAACCGTTAGGATAATCAAAAACCATGTTTTTGATGGGGCTTCTGATAACCCTAACCAATTTCAATGTAGGTTACTAAGAGGCACAGAATAAGATCATGGGTGTTTCTGCCCTGTCAATGTGGGCTCTATCAAGAAGATTTGAGGGCTTCCTGATAGTTCCCACATTACAGAGCAACATTATCCATTGTTTTTTTGTAGAGTCTTCATTTCCATAAGTTTTCCTCTGCATGCACAATTGTTCTTTAAAGGTGGCCTGTGATGGCTGCCCTTAAAGATTGCATGTACATGAGTGAGGGAATTTATCACATATAAATGTAATAAAACAACTTCTTCTGTACCTGCACATGGAACAAACAAATTAGAAAAACATGGTATCCTTCTTTCCTTTGCAATATTGTGGTATGTTCATTCCTGGAGCATGGCTTCCTTCTATTGATGTATGTCTGATTCCATGCATGCATGATTGTAAGTGTATGTAGATAACAACTTATCATGCATTGCTTAGATCCATTGGATCTAAACCCATTTCTTCTCTTTCTTGCAGGTTCTGGAGCCAACCGGGAGCACACTGGAGTCACACATGGGCCAACCACTCTTCTTTGCTTGAGGAAATGTCTGGTACCTTGTCATTTATGTTCATTTGCTTTTGTGCATGTGTGTAATTGGCAATAGATTTCTAGAAGTTGGCTATGCTCACAACCTGTGTGAGATTAGATAAGTGCTTTATTTCCCTTCTGCACATACGTGTTATTTATGTTTAAACTAAATATGATCCAATGTATATATCATTTTATTTCTTGGATATCTTAGTTTGATCCTTTCCTTTATGTACTTTTCATTTTCAGCTTGTAGGAAATGAACACAAACTTAATTTAGATCACTAATAATGTGAAAATTAGGTTATTTAGAAGGCTACCTAGTAATTAGGCTAACAATCTTAACCAATTGAAAGAACACAAAAATATCATGGATAAAATCAATAACAAGTTGGCTACATGGAATGGAAAATGGCTTTCTTCGGTAGGCAGAGTGACTAAGGTTCAATATGTTATGTCTTCTTAGCCCATTTTTCAAATAGCTTGCATTGATCTTCCAAGCAAAAATAGGGAAGAAATTAACAAAATTCTAAGGACTTTCTTTTGGAAAGGTACAGGGGACTTGAAAAATTCTCACTTCTTTCTTGAGATAAGGTGTGTCAACCAAAAGAGGAAGGGCTGCAGGAATAAAAGATATAAAACTACAGAGTAAAGCTCTAGGTGCAAAACTTGTATGGAGAATGTACAACAATTCACATCTTAAGTGGGTTAAGATACTTACAGAAAAATATCTCTCCAATAAGGACCCCATCAATATTTTTAGAGAATTGTCTCCCCCTAAAGGCTCTAGAATATGGAACTTTATTCTGGACTATAGATACATCATCCAAGATAAAATAACTTGGAATCTCAGAAAAGGGGGGGAGGCCCTTTTTTGGCAAGATTCTCGGAGTGGTTATAGTTCTTTGGATGGTAACAAAAACTTTGCGAATGCTAGCAGGTTTCTGTCGGTTAAATTAGGTAAGAAATTCAATGACTATGTCACCTTTACAGATGAGGGAATGGGATGGCAATGTAAGAACTGGAATGATCTTGGTCTTCCCCTAGTAGATGGTGCTACTTTAAATAGATGTTTGGAAGGTAGGAAAACAACTTTAAACCTTAAAAAAGATTCGCTGGTTTGGGATGGTAGTAAGAGAGGAGACTATTCAGTCAAAGAAGGCTATAACCTGTTGAGATCATGACTTATCAATAACTCTGAATCCCCTCCAAAAACTTTATGTTGGCATAAGAAGATTTTGACAGCTGAGAAATTTTTGAAGATGGGTTATCATGGACCTAGCAGATGCTCTTTATGTGAAAAATATGACGATACTATTGATCATCTACTTTTCAGATGTCCATACTCTACTCAATGCTAGAAATGGTTCTTGGGTGGGTATCAGTGCTTCCAAACAATATATCTGATTTACTAAACTCTTGGCCTTTCCTTAGATGAGGGAACATTTATGGTTCACTAAGGATCACTTCCCCTTCAATCATTTTACGGGAAATATGGAAAGAACATAATAGAAGTATTTATCAAGACAAGAAATTGGATATAAGCCAACTTATTAATAACATTGAAGCCTCCTTTGTAGAATTAAAAAATAATAGTAACATGAACAAGGGTAAAAAAGAAATGACTATGTCACACTGGGATGAGAAAATGAGAGGGAAGTGGCATAGTCTTGTTATCCCTCCTTTTATTGGTAATGAAGGTACAATAACAAAAAAGAAGAGAGACGAATGTAAATGGAAACCACCTAATGAAGGCTGGCTTAAATTAAACTTTGATGGTGCTTCTAGAGGTGACCCAGGCTTGGCTGGCATTGGGTGTTCCATTCACAATCAGGAAGGTGAGGAGGTGGTAAAATTAGTTAAATACATAGGAAAGGAGACTAATAATGGGGCATAATTACATGCTTTGGTAGAAGGACTATTACTATGTAGACATCTAGGATGCAAGAAATTAGAAATTGAAGGTGACTCAGCTATTATCATCAATACATTTAGAAAAGTTTCTCTCATTAACTAGAGATTAGATGACGTGTTGGCTAGAGCTAGTTCTCTTTGCCAAGATTTTGAAAAATTAACAATTAACCACATTTATAGAGAAGGGAATAAAAGAGCGGATGAACTAGCTAATCAAGGAATAGAAGATTTTCTCAGAAGATAGTCATCTTCTACCAGATTTTACAATGAACCATTTCATTAATCAAGTAACAACATGTGTTAACTACCTTAATCAAACTCATGTTTTCTTCATTAAGAATGCAAAGTAATCTTTTCATCTAATTACAATCACATTCTAAAATAGGAGTAACGCGCCCTTTGTCTTCTTTAGAAAATTTAAAACAATATAGTATATAGAAGTTAAAAGATAAGGATTGAAACAAACGAAGAAAGTACTTCTTCTATTAAGGTTGGGTAGTATCTTTGTGAGGCTCACCTTCTTCACCAATCTATGTTGTTTTGAGATATTGGTCCATGGCAGAGAGCACTCATGTCATGTTTTCATCCTTTGGGATGATCACTTGATCATTCCTCATTGTCCATATGAGATGGTCATCCTTTATCTACTTGATTTTTTGGGAGATATCCTGGACATCATGGGTGAATATTGCAAGTTGAACATCAAGAGCCGTTAGTTTGGTGATACTCCCATAGTGATAATTCATGGGTTTAACAATGTTGTCTATACCTAGTTGATAAATATTCTTCTTACCCTCAACATTAATTAGATCATCACCAGTGCCGTTGAGAACCCCATCCAATCTTGGTAAAATACTTCTCCATATGTGTAATGCCTACCTAAAGGTTTTCAACCATGTGATCTAGTTGTTCATGGACTTTTGTTATAGTCTTCCTCTTGAATGAAAGGGAATAATTCCACCTCTAAAGAGGCACATCTGCTATCTCTATCACATTTTTGGCAATGGTATCCTCTGTCTTCATCTTCATCAAATCCTCTTACGATAACTGAAGACTCTCTATTATTCGATTCTCTTCCCTGAGATGCTAAATATCATTCCTCACTACATCCTTTAGATGTACATAGACCTTATAATATGCCTCAAGGCATTCAATTAGAGGGAGCCCCCTAGTCTTTAGATATTGTATCAAATACCCTCCTATTTGTCGCAAATGGTAGTCCTCATGTAACTGTGTAATTACCTCCTGACTTGTATATGACAAAGGATCAAATGTCTTGTTGGATGGTTTCCCAGGCTATGAGGAAAAGGGGTTAAGGTTATTCTGATATACTCTATAAGATTAGATACAATATACTTGAGCTTTTCCTTGTCCCCCATTAGGTTGTCTAATCTCTCCCTTACTTCTTGATGTGTAAAATCCCACATATCTACTAAACTATCATGATGAGAAGGACCTATTTCAATATTACTCACCTCATAATCAGATAATTCAGGCTTTCTTTTTTCCCTTTGTCACTACCAGGCCCCTCATGATCTGAGTGATTAACTCACTCAGAGGCATTCTATCCTCTTCCCTTTTCCTCTTTTTTTTTATTGTCTTCTCTATCCATGATGGGGTGGATAGAACCCCCGAAGCACTGGCTAGACTCTCTATACCAAATAACCTCCTAACTATTGGTGGAGATTGCACAGTTGAGGTTGGGGCAGAGAATTGAGGAACCTTGTGGGGGAATGGGCTTAGATTCTCCTTCTGTGTATCCCTCTATGTCCCTGCTTGCTATGCCCCTGTGATCTGCTCTTGGGGTTTCTCATATGTTTCTCCTTGAGAAATTATTTTATGCTCTCCTTCTTCTCCTAGATGGGAGCCTTTGAGTGTGACAATATTAATTATTGGGAATGACCCATTTCCGCATGTCCATGTTAGCATATGGACTTTCTTTGCTGGTTGTTCATCCTCATTAGCTGGCTATTTCTCACAAAGGTTTGGTGGCCCAGTTTTGGATGCTCTGAAGGTTGATACAGGTGGGATTTGATTTAGGGTGGGCATGGCTTTTGTGGTGCTTTTTCCCTGCTTTCCTGTATGTTTACATTTCACCCACTCCATTTTTCACTTAAGGATGGGCATGATTCTTTGGTCGAGGTCATCCAGCTCTGGCCCATCAAATATGATGGGCTTTAGAGGTGTTCCCTTTATCCTTCCCACATATTGGGGCTAAAGTATATCTCTCCCATCATCTAAAACCCCCTCTGTTAGTGTTTTTTCTTGCAGTACAACCTTAACATGGCAGTATACTTGTATACTTGAATATAAACTCCTATTATATGTAATAGAAAGGCTAATTGATGAGATTGGATAAGATCCTCCTTATTTTTTGAGATCCACTGGCTTAGGCAGGTATTACCTATGAATGATCACTGATTCACAGTATCTTTTAAGTTGATTGTCTTCTTACTGAAATGTCTTTTAATGGGTCAACAAGTAAATGATTATGCAAAAGGCCATAAATAACATGATAGAAAGCTTAATGGCCCATACTAGTATCTTAACAAAAATGAGTAAGGTAATAAGGATTCTCATCCTTCTTCTTTTTAGTTCTTATGAACCCTAGGAAGGACAACCTAATTTGATTCTCTCTCAAAGGAATCAGTAAAATGAAATGTTTTCTTCTGAAATACAATTACTTTGAATAGAATGTATAATGAAGTGTGAATGATTTGAATATTAAAATATCAGTTGGATAATGATTAATTACTCAACTGAATATAAAACCAGTGCCTTAACCTTGGGCTATGAGTCAATATTTGGTATAACTTCACAATAAGGTGATTAAAAAAATACATGCAACAAAGATAAGATGCCTTACAAATTATCCTCTCTCTAAAGCTATATCATCAAATCCTTAAACTATTTCTAAGCTCTCTGGGGTCACTTGAAAATATTAAACCTTCCTTGAAGGAGCTCATAAATGACTACACAACCACCTTGTGATCAGTATGCCTAAATGCCTTACAAATAAACATACAAGAGAAATAACAGTAATATAAAGAGACAATCAAAGATGGAGAACAAAGATTGCAAATATTTGTATTAATGTCTTAAAGTATCAAATACATATAGATAGACAAATAATACAAAGGCTCAGACAAATTTTAATAGTCTTTCTTGTATTATATTTCATTGATTTTCAATTACAACTTTTACAACTATTTCCAAAATTCCCAACCTTTTACAAAATAACAAGAGAGAACTATTTATAGGCCTAAAATCATCTTGGAATCCTTAAGATAAGGATTCTACAAGCTTTAGATGGTTTAGAATAACTAACCCTAAAAATTAGAAAAGGAAAAATACAGGAATAATCCAAGCAGTGGAAGGACAAGAATGAGGAATGAAATATGATCTTGCTTCTTTGTCTTCTTCTAGATTTTGGCGCCTTTGTCTGTATGTGTTCAAGATAGCATCATATAGTTGAAATAAGATTTAGTGACTACCAATACAAGCTAACTTACACTAATCTCTTTAAGATTTCTAACCTCCCTGTGCTCAAAGAATAGGCACCAAGTGTCTCTCTATTCTTCATAAATAAGGTTAATGTCCACTGCAACAACCTTCTTCTTTTTTGGCTTTGTCAGTGTGTGCCATGCTGCTACATCATCTTCACCAGACCAATTAAAGATCTGGATGCTCTCTAGTTGTGATTTTTTCCTATTCCACCGAGTATCTATTATACTCTTTACATCTGTTAAGAATTTATTAATGTCAGTTTTAGCCTTAAATGCTTCATCCAAAATCTTGTTGTAGCACTCCATATCTAATTTTTATTTATCATTAATAAATGCCTCCTTTTTAGGCAACTTGCTATCAAAATCTGATTTCCAAGAATCCAAGGCTTTGATCTGATTGTCATCTACCTTGATTGGAGGAATAAATCTATTAAAGTCTGATCCAAAGAGATTCATTCTGGACTCAATCTAGTTTAACTTGCCTTTGAAGAAAGGCAAAGTTACATCTATTTTTTCAATCTCATCACCTACTTCTAGGACTATTTGTGGATGGTCATTCCTATGTGGTTACAATGATGCCAACCTTTCAAACAATTGTGTCTTGCTAGACCATGTCCCAAAATAGGGGTTTAAAATAGCAATATAACTTGTGACTTCAACATGTAAAATAGGAAGTTTATTATATGCATTCAAAATCAAATCAGTCTTATTTTTCAAAATATGAACCCTGTGCTTCAAGATGCTCATTAATGCCCCTAAGACTATTTCATTGTGCTCTATGATCTATTGCTATGTCTCAGTGTTATCCCTTGTCAACTCTATTTGGACCTCTTCATGAGCAATATCTTTTGGTGGTGCTGGAATAACCTAAGGTTTCTCCATTAACTAATTAGTTAATTCTCTAATTGTTTTGTCCAAAGAAAAATCCTTGATCTGACATAGCTCCCTATCTTTTGCAAGAGCACTGGTCTCTTCTATCAGAGTACTATATCTCTGAGATATCTGCTCTATTTTTGGCACATTCAATTGAACAAAATGTTATAAAACTTGTGATATCTCCATGTCATTGGTGTTATTCACAAACCACACCATCTGGTTACCTACCATGCTTTCCTAAATATTTATTAAAGCTATCTTCTGATCCTTAGGAGCTAGGCTCCACATAGCAACAACTTGGGATTTTGGATCATAACAAAATCCCTTTATCAATTCCCCAACCTAGACTTCTGACAATTTTTTTTGATCCGGTTGCTTTCTTATTTAGTCAATAATAAATGCTGAGGCTAAATCCCGGCCCTCGACAAGTAGCATCCCACTAGCTTTAACCATTCTCCTTGCTTCCTCTAGAGAAATATCCTCTATTTCAAGATCATAATTCTATATATCCTGTAAGGCTTCTGCTATTACTGGCTCTTCTCCATCTATCTGAAGCTATTTTTCTTCTTCTTGTTGCTTATGCCACCTAAGAAAGTCTTTAAATTCCTTGGTTTTTATGAAGTTATCATCATCTAGGAATTGTTGCTGATGAATGATCCTTTCATCAATGCATGCTTAAAGAGGCAATTCAACATTCTCTTATTCCTCCTATTGTAACTTCTTTCCTTTTCTAATCTCCTTTCTCAATAGATGGTCATATAGCCTATTGCCAGGAATAATGGCACTAATTTTATCCCTTTTCTTCTCTCTTCTCACACAGACTATTGCGTGGGAAGGCTCTCCAATTTCAACCTTCTGGTTTTTGAGAGGAGGTTCATTAGTAACCTCTATCTTTGGGACCTTTGTCAGGTCAATAATATTCTCTCCTTCAACTTCCTGCTCTTCTGTAATTACTTAATAATCTGGATAGGCAGTCGGTGAAGGATAGCCGTCATCACTGTCATCATCATACTCTAACTCAGACTGCTCTGGTTGACCTTTCTTAGGAACTACAAGTGCTTCATCTAATTGATTGCACAAGAAAGTATGAGACTCAATCATACCCTCTATCCTCTTCAAATATGGTAAATTAGGAAAGCAACCTCCAAATGATAATCCTTTTCTCTTTACGTGTCTTTCCAAGTCCATTAATTCTTTGATTTTATTTTCTCTTGAGATCACTTCCTCATCCTCAAGAATATTTATTATAGCATCATCCTCTATGCATTCATCATTTTCATAAGTGTAAGGAATAGTGAAGGTTAGGAGCTTCTTGGAATTTTTAATGAATGCCTCTGTATCAATATACCTATACAATGCTACACCCATCTTGTAATGGCTTAGCTAGCTGTCTACTAAATCTATGGCCCTCTTTCCAATAATAAATTGATATGCTTTGAACTGCCATGGAGTGAATGTTCCTTTCCTATGAGGAGCCAGATGCTTCTTATCTGTCAACATAAGTTTCCATATAAACTACATAGCTGCAATTGTAGTAGGGGCATGAAATGGGAGTATGTGTGGTGGATGTATACATCAATACACTTTGATTATGGTAAAATTATGCTCTAAGAAGAAGTCACCCCGGTTGTGATCTCAAGGCCACTTGTCTACATATTCACAAGGCCTTAGTAATTGTAGTAACTTTGCTGGAAATCCGGTCTTGTTCACCCCTTAGCATTACAGCAATGGATAAACTATCCAATTTTCAAATGCACAAAAGTTACAATCCCTAGTTGTGTAATTCCAAACTTTTATCCAAAACTGGATATAGTTGGGCTGACCATGGTACATTTTTTGTGCCCTCAAATTATCCAAATTCATAACAGGGTAGTTGTAATACATTATTAAATTTATTAGCATGGATTAATGTAAAAACTTGGGCTCCTTTTCCTTTTTATTTATTGCCACAAACCCCTCATGCTTCTTATTGATTATATACTAGATATAATCATAGGTTGTGCTAATATGAATATCTATCAAGTCTAGGGTAATCATCAAAATATCTGCAGTAATTCTCTCTGAACCCCTGTCCCTTCCTAGTACTCTACAGAGTGCAAAGGCAATGTATTTAATATAATGATTTAGATCCTTATAAGCATAAGGAGATAGTCTGGGCATAGGGGCAATATATTTCTTAGTCTTCTTAGGAATGTGTCTTTGTACTAGACGTTTGACTACCCTAGCCTATCTCTCATATCTAGCCTCCTATTTTTGCAAGTCTATTTCTGTTGCCATCGGATAGTAAAGATTGAAATCTTTCATAAATGAATTCTTATTTAAAGCTAGTAATACAGTGCCCTCACTTTTCTTGATTGTTTTAGAAATCTCATCATAATTGTTTGCTAAGGCTAGTACAAGATCAACATCTACAAATACATCAGGTACAATTAACCAAACTAACCAACATGTCCAAGTGTTTGAAACAGGCACAACTTCATCAGAATTATTTTAAAAATAATTAAAGAGAGAGTAACTTGTTGAACTTTGAATTTTAGCATCTCGAATGTATGTTAGCTCATCAAACAACATGTCATCCTTTAAATTCTTGTTTTGTGTTGATCCTGATAGTAATTACAGAAATTCATGCATAAAATTTCTCTTACCCTTTGCTTGATCCTCCATTTCTTCACTCCTCCCACTGGTAGAAGCTACACTGATTGCCCTACTCATCTTGGTTGTTTGTTTCTATCAGCCCCTTTTACTGATATTGAAATAAATCTATTCACTAGAAAACCTCACCACCAATTGTAAAACCCTTTGAAATCTATAATTCTCAACTCTAAAAACACTGCTAATCACAATCTTTACTGAATTCTCAAACCAAAAAATCACCTCTTCAAATCACTTTTGTTGCTGGAGATTTTACTTTTTAGAAAATACTGAGCTCTCTGTACAAATTTGTAGTTCTGTTAATTTGGAAGCGAGTGAGAATGAAATGACAATCAGATATGTATACTTATGATTTATAAATCAATGCAAATGTCTGTTTGAACTGGTAATTCAATCACTTCACCATTAGTTTTACACACTGTGAAATCAATTCCCGGTTCTAGCCGTTGCATTCAAACTATCAGGTAATCAATTTCTGATGAGTGTTTTTGTATATAAAAACCTTATAAAACTCAAAAAGAAATCGAGATCAAATCTGATTGGCTACATTAAATCATATTATGGCTACTTTCCCACCTGTCAAAATCTGTGTAATCTGATTGGTCAGCTACTGTCTACAATGACACCAAAGAAAATTCTATTTTAAACTCAGGTTCACTTCTGGCGACCTAGCGACCGAATGATCTCCTTATTGCTTGATACTTTAGCTAACTGTGGTTTCTTATTGAGACTTAGTGAATTCTATAGGATTAAAATCTTGATCAATGGTTATCTTTGAGTCACCTTATCTTTTAACTTAACCTTTCCTTTTATGGAGACATCGCGACTAAGTATTTTCTTAACTATTCTTTTAGCCTGAGTCAAATCTGGAGACTTGGTGACCGTGGTTTCTCTATGTTTCCAGACTAAATCCTTAACTCATGTTTTATTCTAAGACCTTGCGACTAAGCACCTTAGTCTCTTAATCATTTAATTATTTGATCTGTACAATTTTCATCTAGAGACAACGCGACTACCGTTGATCATCCTTTCCTCTATATCTGACAGTTGGTATTAAGTCTCATAATATTTATATCAAAATTTAAAATGTCTTGAGACCTAGTGACTATAGATAATATTAGCCTCTATTCCCCTTGGTCTCTTAGTTTCTAGAAGAAAATTCACTTGGATATCTTATTTGGAGACTCCTTGACAACTGTTGGATCTATCTTGACAATATTTGATGGTTCCCGCTAAGTCTCATAAACTTTTATGTAAACCCTAAATCATCATGAGACCTGTTGACAACACTCTTTGTCTCATAATTTCCAAATGATTTTATTCAAACTTTAATCAGAGACCACTTGACTACACTCTTTATCTTTATCATACTTAATTATGTGTCTCAATACTATTCCTTGTCTCATGATTGCTAAATGATTTTTGAATTTTCAAATACTATAAGTGACTTCATGCTCCCTTAGATCTCTCTTTGATTGGATGACTGTCTCCAAGTCTCAAAACCATTTTCTTAACTTATCTTTTATTCTGAGACCTAGTGACAACATTGTTTCCAAATTGACTGCCAACCTGAGTTTATCCAGAGACCTAGCAACTGTTGAATCTCCATGTCACTGGATGATTTTTAAATTGTGGCCTTGATCAGGAGACTTCCCTACCATCATTGGATTTAAAATGTGATGATCGGTTGTCACGTAATCTCTGGTTCTTTCACTTAACTCATATTTGATCAAGAGACTTGGCGACAATAGTAGAACTTCAACACTTAAGCTTAACTCATAACCATATGCTATAGTTGGAGACAATGCGACTGAGTAAACTCAAAGTCATGGGATAAAATTACTAACCCTGATCATATTAAGAGATTACCTGACCACCGTTGGATCCTTCTTTCAATGGATGGTCGTCGCTAAGTCTCATAATCTTTAAAGCATATTCTTTTCCATTAAGAGATAGCGCGACAAAGAAATTCACTAAGTCTCATAAAATTTTGGAATATTCTCTTTCTTTCATGAGACTTAGAAACTATCCTTTTAAGCACATGCAATTTTTCAAGACTTAAGTGCCAAAAAGTAACTTAAAAATAGAACCCATTTAAGAAAATTAGCGGTTTTTTGCATTTTTGACTAGAAATGACTAGGGTTTAGGGTTTCTGGCCTTTTCAACTTAGTTTTGAGGTTAAAATATTTATTTGTAGAAGTATATAATCATTTTCGACCATGAATTCAACTTTCTAGGCATAGGAATGATAGGAATATTCAAAATTTTATTGGGCAAACACAAAAATAGGAAATACAACCAACAGTGGCTCTCTTGTGGGATGGCGAAACACAAGTTTATGACAATAATCTTAGAATATCTAGTTGCAGACCTCTTATTTTGCAGACTAAACTACTGCTTAAAGGAAACACACAACTGAAAGGGAAACCTACACATATACATATGATACAACTTATTTGAGCATGAAAATCTAATTTTTAGTTGAAAAAGGGTTTCAGGAATTGCCTATGCACAGGAAATTCATATTCTTCTCCATTCATGTGCTTTAGGATATATGAATATTTTCCAAAGCTTTGAGAAATGATGAAATGCCCAAGCCACAATGACTCAAACTTATTATGCTTTCCTTTATCTTTCGCTCTTACATTCCATTGTAAAACAAGATCATCTGGTTGGAATTTTCTGTCACTAGCCCTTTTGTCAAACAAATATTTCATCTTTTGCTGTAATTTTATGTTCTGTTTCTGGCTATCTTTTCTGATTTCATCCAACTCTGTCAACTGCATCACTCTATTTTACATACTATCATAAATCTATAATTGTTCTTCTTGTATAAATTGGTATACTGGCAATAAATTATTAACAGGTAATCTTGATTTCATACCATATACCAGTTCAAATGGTGATTTGCCTATTTCCCTTTTAACTGGTATCCTGTTAGCCCAAAGTGCTAATCTCAATTTTGTATGCCATGTTATTTTGTTCTTTTGAAGAGTCTTCTTCAATATCTTCAATATGCTTTTGTTATTAGATTCAGCTTGTCCATTTTCTTGAGGATGGTATGGTGATGAATATGACATCATGATCCCATACTTCTCATAGAACTCTTTCATTTCATCTGACCTTAAACACATGGCATTGTCCATTATTAATTTCACAGGCACACCAAATCCTTTCAATATATTTTCCATTTGGAATTTAGTAACGACTTTACTTGTTGCCTTTTTTATGGGGATAGCTTCAATCCATTTTTTAAAGTAATCTGTGGCCACTAGTATCCAACTGTGTCCACCACTGGATTTTTCTGAGAATTCTCCTATAAAATCAATTCCCCACATAGCAAAAGGGGCTTCTGCACTTATAGGATTAAGCAATAGAGCTCCTAAATTTTTTAACTTATTTGTGAACCTCTAACATGGCTCACATCTTCTAACATATGCATGGGTATCTTTAAATAAATTGGGCCAAACATAACCAGCCCTTAAGATCTTGTGGGCAGTAGTCTTGGTAGAAAAATGGCCTCCACAGACCCCAAAATGCATTTCATTTAAAATTTTCTCAGATTGGATTTGATCTAGACATAACAATAATACACCATTTCTATCTTTCTAGTATAAATATCCTTGCACTAAAGTGTATCTTTGAGCTTGTAATCTGAGACTTCTCTTTTGATTATCTGTCATAGCATCAAGACATGTGGCATTTTTTAAAAGAAAAAATACAATATCAGTATAAAATGGTTGTTTCTCTATACTAGTAATTGTGTGATCATGTATTTCTGTATCATTCACTTGTACTAAATCCAATTTCTCTTTTGTCATGAGCTTTGCCAAACCTTGAATCTTACCAATTTTGTAATGTGGATTTCTAGATTAAATTCCTGAATTCGGTTGATCCACTTACATCTTTTTCTAGTTACCTCTGATTGGGTAAGAATATCCTTTACTTCTGCATGAGGTACATATTCCAACACCTTAGCACAAAATAAGTATGGTCTAAAAGATTTCACTGCTTTTACTAGGGCATATGCTTTCTTTTCAATCATTTCATAATTTAGTTTTGCAGGCTGAAGGGATTTACTAAAAAAGGCTATAGGATGTTCAAACCCTTCACCATCCTTTTGTAACAGAACAACAACAATAGTGTGAAAGAATGCAAAGGTGAATAAATAAAATGGCTTACTGTAGTCTGGTGATTTTAAAATAGGTTCTTCTTGTACTGCTTTCTTTATTCTTTCAAAGGCTATTTGAGCTTCCTCATTCCAGTAAAATTTCACATCTTTCTTTAGCAACTTGATAATTGGTTTGACAACTTCTGCAAAGTTAGCTATGAATCTTATGACAAAGTTTATCTTTCCTAAGAAAGATTGTACTCCTTTTATATTTTTTGGAGCAATGACCTTTTGGATAGCCTCTATTCTTTCAGGGTCTATCCTAACTCCATCCTTGGACACAATATGTCCTAGTAATTTTCCATCAGTGACTGCAAAAAGACATTTTCTAGGGTTTAGTGAAACACCATACTCTAAAGCCTTATTAAAATTTTTATCTAGGTGTTCACAGTGATCCCCTACTTTTTTGGAATATGCAGTCAAGTCATCTTGATAAACAACCATGAATAAATCAATAAATTCTTTAAATTCCACATCCATGGCTGTCTAGAAAGTAGCTCCTACATTTATTAATCTAAATGGCATTCTAACATAAACATAGGCTCCCCATGGAGTAGTAAAAGCAGTCTTGAATTGCTCTAATTCTTTCACAAGTACCTAGTTATAACCTGAGAATCCATCCATCATTGATAACAACTCACAACCAGTTACCTTATGCAACATTACTTCAGTCTTTGGAAGAGAATAGTTATCTTTTAAGGAAGCAATATTCAAGTTTCTGACATCCACACATAGTGTTATGTCATGATTCTTCTTTCTTACTAGTACTAGGTTTGAGACCCATGTTGAATGTCTAATTGGCTGAATGATTCAAGCATCTTTTAACTTCATCAACTCCTGTTGCATCTTAGGAGCCAACAGAGGATTAATAGGTCTCTGCTTCTGTCTGAATGGTTTCAAGTTAGTTTTTAATGGGATTTCATGTTGGAAAAGATCCTCTCTATAAGCCTTAAGGTCTTCATATGACCAAGCAAAAACATGCTTGTGTTTTCTTAACAGTTTTATCAAATTTGTTCTAATATGAGAGTCTAATCCTTTTTCAATGTAAACAATTTGAGGAGTGGTTTGTGAACCCAAATTTATTTCTTCTAAATCCTCAATCCTGGAATTGCTTATTTCTGATGTTTGGTCACTTTGATTAGTAAACAATGCCTCTAGTTCTACCAATCCCTTAGGAATTTGGTTAGAACTAAGCTGGACAACCTCATCCCCCAGTACATAATCCTTACCATCAATGACTTCAAGAAGATTGTTGCAGTCTATATGTTGATCCTCATAATGGTCAAGGCACTGAAGAAATTTTAGGATATCTTGGTCATCTTCAAACACTTGCCAGTTGTAAATGTTATCTGGAACAACTGGTCTTCTTTTTACTTCAAGAATTGATACCCCACTTAAGGTCATGTCATCAGTTTTCAAGGCAACATTAGCCAAGAAATCTGCCATTATATTTATAGACTTTTCTATCTAGTTTATATTAAAGGCATCAAAATACTCTATTTGATCACAAATAGCATGTCTATACATTTTTAATCTGTCATTATTTACAACATATTTGGATCTCACCCGGGCTACTACTAATTTTGAGTCACCATATACTTTTAAACATTTAATACCATGTTTAGTAGCAATTTCTAGCCCTAGAAACAAAGCTTCATACTCTGCTGTATTATTTGTACATTGAAAAGATAGTAGAAAAGAATACTTGAAAGTGGTACCTGATGGAGATATAAATAGGACTCCAACTCCCGACCCTTCTTTAGAACATGCTCCATCAAAGTAAATCTTCCATAAACCATCATTTTGTAAAGATAACTCCTTTACCAAAGGGTCAACATTTTCACACTGGTGATCACTCCTTTTAATTATGAAATTGTCCATGTCAATGTCAACACAGTAATTAATGTCATTGTCTTCATGCCACTCAATCACATGAGGTGTTCTTCCTTCCCTAGACACTTTGACATTATTTCTAGCAATATTGAAAGTAGCATATGATAAATCACATTGTATACTACCTCCCATTGAAGCACTCCACTTTCTTGATAATAGCATACTATAATGTGGTGGAATGTCAACAATAAGTACTCTCACTGTTAAAACTATATTAGGACATACAACTAGCTTATAAGGCATAGCTTCAATGGTACCAATAACTGGGACTTCTATAGAATCCATTGCTTGAAACCTCCCATGAGGAGTATCAAATTGTAGTCCCATAGATCTCATAATTTCTACTGGCATAACAGTATTTGAAGCTCCTAAATCTATCATACAATTTTCAGCTTCTTACCATTTATTACCAATGTTAACAAAATGGATCAACAACTTTTGGAGAAGTAGTTGTATTTAGAAAAATATGAGGAATCTCAGATATCATCATTTTAGGTTCTTTTCCCTTGTTATTTGTTTTCTTTTCAATATGCTCTGCACTTTGAACTTTCACTGAGGGCACACTGTTCAACACTGATAAAAATTTCTCTTTGTGTTCTTTTATTTTCATCATCTCAAGAAATGGGACCTTTACTGTCATCTGAGATAAGAATTTTCCCATGTCTATTTGAGTGTATTTTACATCAGTGGTTTTAGGCCTCTCTACCATGATAATATTTTCTTCTATTTGAATGTGTACATTAGGTTCTTCCCTCCTAGGTTTTTTATTTTCCATTTTAGGGGAAGGAGAACTTACCTCTGGCTCTTTAGTCTTTTCCACATGTACATATTTTTGTTCACTAGCTTTGTTTACTACCTTGACCTTAGGTCTATTTGCATTTTCCCCAGGTCCATCCATTTTAGGTACATACTTGGCATCATTTTTATTTTATTTTATAAAGATGCTTGATGGTTGACTACCAACATTACCCACCACTCTATTTCTTAAGTGATAGTTGTTCCTAGCATTTTTCACTAAGTCTAGATTGATTCTAACTTTTTCCTCATCAGAGGCTTTTCTTACTACTAGAGTTTCCTGACTATTTTGGGCATGACACCTTATATGGTCATCCCTTTCTTCTTCATCACTATCTGACAAGACTTGCTGCTGATGAACTTCAACATTTCCTTGCAAACTATATATATCATGATTTTCAACTTCTTCATTAGAACCCATATCATGACAAGAATATGCATTATTCATATTATAATCACATGAATCATCTCCATCCTTATCTTTCTCCTCATTTGATTTTAAATCAAGAGATACAACACAAAAATTAGAATTGTGTGGTGCCTCACAGGCCTCACACTAGAAGTCATCATTGCACATATGGACAGTATTCTTGTGTAAAGGATCAGGGGTCCTATTATCAGTTTTCTCTTTTCTAGGTGGAGCAATAGGCTTACCATCCTTGAATTGGGTACCATAGGGGTAATTTTGCATCATAATCTATGGATTATAATTATTGGTTTAGGATGGCTTATTATTTTGTGGAGCCCTATACTCTTTGTACTCAAGTTCCTTTTGATTGTTTCTATTAAAGCATGGATCTTCTCTTTTACCCAATTTCCCTGATATCCTTCTGTTCATTTCTATGTTCATTGTCATTTTATAGGCTTCTATCAAAGTCCTAGGATTTTATCTCTTAATGCATAGCCTATTTTTGAATCAAATGCATTAAGATAAGTAGCTAGACATACCTTTTGATCCAGATTCATCTTTTGGAATAGCTTATGCATAGCTCCCTGAAATCTTGTACTGAACTCTGTCACTTCTTCATTTGAGTTCTTCCTTATGTTATTAAACTCATTAAGTAGAAAACCTTCATTAGTCTTGTCACCATATTCATCTTTGAAGAGATCAATGAGTTCATCCATAGTTCCTACAAAACCATGAGATAAGCTCCTAAACCATTCTCTAGCATCCTCTATGAGAGATTGCACAAATATCTTCATAAGCACATCTTCATTGTTTATATTTAAATCATCTATTACATCAAAAAAATTTCTCAAATCTTCTTCATAGGTGACAACATTATTACCTGAAAACGTTGGGAGCTTTTCTCCCATATCTTCTGGTATCACATTAGGATAACCTGGAATTCGGAAGAAAGAAAATTGCTTATACCTTTCTGCACGAAGAGGCCTTCTTTGAAATTTTTCATTTTCCTTGGGAGAAAAGAATTTTCTATGGTCCTTAAAAGAAGAAGCCTTATTTTTTGATGTTGTAGGGTGCTCTGCATCAATAAAAGAAATTATAGTTGATTGCAGAAAGTCACTTTTTCTTTTCATTTCAATGGTGGCAGCTTCTGCTTCAAATTTTTCTAACATCTTGGCCATAGTTTCCTTTTATCTTCTATTTTTTTCAAGGTCAATGTCTAATTTAGACATTTTCTCTATCAAGTTCCTCTAAGTTTTAGGCTTCTCAACTTATATTTCAGTAACTTTACTTTTCCCTTTATCTTTAAAATCTTGAGGACCAAATTTTGGTGGGTATTGGGGATCTCTTGGTCTCTGTGAGACCTCTCTATATTCCTTGGAGCTTGATGTATTAAGGTTCTTTTCCTATTCTTATCAACATCCTTCTTCTCATGTTTTTTCTTTCTATGTTCTTTTTCCCTTTTCATCTGTTGAATAAGGGCAAGATGTTTCACGAGGAGTCTTTCTTCCTTAGCAAGCTCATTAGAAGGAACTTCCTCATAATTTGATCTGATTGTATCTGTTCCTTCTCTCTCACTAGAAGTGCTGGTAACTGTATAGGTGTCTATTCCAAGACTTGGGGCTTGGGCTTATAAATACTCTGAGGCACTTTCTTCTTGACTAGACTGGTTATTAAGTTTCCTTCTAGTACTATTCTCTTCACTTCTTGGAGGAGAATCATTGATGCTTGCTTGGTTTTTCTTCTTCCTCCAAGACATCCTAGTTGTTGAAGTGGTGGTAATTCCACAATCCAATGCAACTTCTGGATTGTTTCTCATTCTAGACCTAGTATTCATGTTTGAAAATGTACCTCACTGATCACAAATATTTCAACTTTTAGAGTTGCCACCCAATTTTGGGAAATACTGAATACTATTTAGAATGATTCATGCAACTTTTAGCTATAAACTTGATTTATCTTTTGAAAGCTTAAATATTCTGAATACTTAAAATCAAGGCTTTACAATCTCTTATTCCCCAGTAGAGTCACCAATTTGTTAGGCAAATCAGATGGGAAAAACTCTACTATAACTTGATTTAATCTTTTAAAACAACACAAGACCTTATAATCTCTATCCCCAGTAGAGTCGCCAATTTGTTAGCATTTTTTCTTGCAGTACAACCTTTATATGATAGTATACTTGTATACTTGAATATAAAATCCTATTTTATGCAAGAGAAAGGATAATTGATGAGGATTGGATAAGATCCTCCTTATTTTTTGAGATCCACTGGCTCAGGCAGGTATTACCTATGAATGATCACTGATTCACGGTATCTTTTAAGTGGATTGTCTTCTTACTGAAATGATGAAATGTCTTTTAATGGGTCAACAAGTAAATGATTATGAAAAAGACCATAAATAACCTGATACAAAGCTTAATGACCCATACTAGTATCTTAACAACATAACTGAGTAAGGTAATAAGGATTCTCATCCTTCTTTTAGTTCTTATGAACCCTAGGAAGGATAACCTAATTTGATTCTCTCTCAAAGCAATTAGTAAAATGAATTGTTTTCTTCTGAAATAAAATTACTTTGAATGGAATGTATACTGAAGTGTGAATGATTTGAATATTAAAATATCAGTTGGATAATGATCAATTACTCAGCTGACTATAAAAGTAGTGCCTTAACATTGGGCTATGAGTCAATATCTGGAATAAATCCACAGTAAGGTGATTAACAAAATACATGCAACAAAGATAAGATGCCTTATAAATTATCCTCTCTCTATAGCTATATCATCAGATCCTTAAACTATTTCTAAGTTCTCTGCGGTCACTTGAAAATATTAATCCTTCCTTGAAGGAGCTAACAAATGAATGCACAACCACCTTGTGATCAGTATGCCTAAATGTCTTACAAATAAACATACAAGAGCAATAACATTAATATAAAGAGACAATCAAAGATGCAGAGAAAAGATTGAAAATATTTGTATTAATGTCTTAAAGCTTCAAATACACATAGATAAACAAATAATACAAAGGCTTAGACAAATTCTAGTAGTCTTCCTTGTAATATATTTTATTGATTTTCAATTACAACTTTTACAACTAGTTCCAAAATTCCCAACCTTTTACAAAATAACAAGAGAGAACTATTTATAGGCCTAAAACCATCTTGGAATCCTTAAGATAAGGATGCTACAAGATTTGGATGGTTTAAAATACCTAACCCTAAAAATTAGAAAAGAAAAAATATAGGAATGATCTAAGCGGTGGAAGGACAAGAATGAGGAATGAAATCTGATCTTGCTTCTTTATCTTCTAGATTTTGGTGCCTTTTTCTATATGTGTTCAGGATAGCATCTGATAGTTGAAATAAGATTTAGTGACCAATAATATAGGCTAACTTACACTAATCTCTTTAAGATTGCTAACCTCCCTGTGCTCAAATAATAGGCACCAAGTGTCTGTCTATTCTTCATCAATGAGGTAAATGTCCTCTGTAGCAACCTTCTTCTTTTTTGGATTTGTTAGTCTATCCCATGCTGCTACATCATCTTTAGCATGCCAATTAAAGCTCTAGATGCTCTCTAGTTGTGCTTTCTTCCTGTTCCATCGAGTGTCTATTATACTCTTGTCATCTGTTAAGAATTTATTAATGTCAGTTTCAGCCTTAAAGGCTTCATACAAAATATTGTTGTAGCACTCCATATCTAATTCTGTTTCATCATTAATAAATGCCTCTTTTTTAGGAAACTTTCTATCAAAATCTACTTTCCAAGCATCCAAGGCTTTGATCTGACTATCATCTCCATTGATTGGAGGAATAAATCTATTAAAGTCTGATCGAAAGAGATTCATTCTGGACTCAATCTGGTTTAACTTGCCTTTGAAGAAAGGCAAAGTTACATTTATTTTTTCAATCTCATCACCTACTTCTAGGACTATTTATGGAAGTTCATTCCTATGTGGTTGCAATGATGCCAACCTTTCAAACAATTGTGTCTTGCTAGACCATGTCCCAAAATAGGGGTTTAAAATAGCAATATAACTTGTAACTTCAACATGTAAAATAGTAAGTTTATTATATGAATTCAAAATCAAATCAATCTTGTTCTTCAAAATATCAACCCTGTGCTTGAAGATGCTCATTAATGCCCCTAAGACTATTTCATTGTGATCTATGATCTGTTGCTCTATCTTAGTGTTATCCCCTGTCAACTCTGTTTGGATCTCTTCATGAGAAATATCTTTTGGTGGTGCTGGAATAACCTCAGGTTTCTCCATTAACTCATGAGTTAATTCTCTAATTTTTTTCTCCAAAGCACAAATTTTGATCTAACATAGCTCCCTATCTTTTACAAGAGCACTGGTCTCTTCTATCAGAGTACTATATCTCTAAGATATCTACTCTATTTTTGCCACATTGAATTGAGCAAAATATGATAACACTTGTGATATCTCCATGTCATTGGTGTTATTCACAGACCACACCATCTGGTTACCTACCATGCTTTCCTAAATATTTATTAAATCTGGCTTCTAATCCTTAGGAGCTAGGCCCACATAGCAACAACCTGGGATTTTGGATCATAACCAAATCCCTTTATCAATTCCCCAACCTAGACTTCTGATGACAATTTCAGATTCGGTTGCTTTCTTATTTGGCTAATAATAAATGTTGAGGCTAGATCCCAGCCCTCAACAAGTAGCATCCCACTAGCTTTAACCATTCTCATTGCTTCCTCTAGAGAAATATCCTCTTTTTCAGGATCATAATTCTGTATAGCTAGTAAGGCTTCTGCTATTACTGGCTCTCATCCATCTATCTGAAGCTATTTTTTAACTTCCTGCTAGTTATGCCACCTAAGGAAGTCTTTAAATTCCTTGGTTTTTATGAAGTTATCATCATCTAGGAATTGTTGCTGATGAATGATCCTTTCATCAATGCATGCTTGAAGAGGTAATTCAACATTCTCTTCTTCCGCATGTTGTAACATCTTTTTTTTTCTAATTTACTTTCTCAATAGATGGTCATATGGCCTATTGCCAAGAATAAGGGCACTAATTTTATCCCTTTTCTTCTGTCTTCTCACACAGACTATTACCTGGGATGACTCTCTAATTTCAACCTTTTTATTTTTGAGAGGAGGTTCATTAGTAACCTCTATTTATGGGACCTCTTTCAGGTCAATAATATTCTCCCCTTCAACTGCCTGCTCTTCTACAATTACTTGATAATCTGAATAGGCATGGGGTGAAGGATAGCCCTCATCACTGTCATCATCATACTCTGACTTAGAGTGCTCTGGTTGACCTTTCTCAGGAACTACAAGTGCTTCCTCTAATTTATTGCACAAGAAAGTATGAGACTCAATCATACCTTCTATCCTCTTCAAATATGGTAAATCGGGAAAGAAACCTCCAAATGATAATCCTTTTCTCTTTACCTGTCTTTCTAGGTCCATTAATTCTTTGATTTTATTTGCACTTGAGATCACTTCCTCATCCTCAAGAATATTTCTTATAGAAACCTCCTCTATGCATTCTTCATTTTCATAAGTGTAAGGAATAGTGGGGGTTAGGAGCTTCTTAGCATTTGTAATGAATGCCTCTATATCAGTGTACCTATACAATGCTATACCCATCTTCTAATGGCTTAGCTAGCTGTCTACTAAATCTATGGCCCTCTTGCCAATAGTAAATTGATATACTTTGAAATTCCTAGGAGTGAATGTTCCTTTCCTATGAGGAGCCAAATGCTCCTTATCTATCAACATAAGTTGCCATATAAACTCCATAGCTGCAGTTCTAGTAGGGACATGAAATGGGAGTATGTGTGGTGGATGTGTACATCCATACACTCTAATTATGGTAAAATTCTTCTCTAAGAAGAAGTCACCCCAGTTGTGATCTCTATGCCACTTGTCTACATATTCACAAGGCCTTAGTAATTGTAGTACCTTTGCTGGCGATCTGGTCTTGTTCACCCCTAAGCACTGTAGTAATGGATAAACTATCCAATTTTCAAATGCACAAAAGTTACAATCCCTAGCAGTGTAATTCCAAAATTTTACCCAAAACTAGATACAGTTGGGCTGACCCTGGTGCATTCTTTGTGGCCTCAAATTATTGAAATTCATAACAGGGTAGCTATAATACATTATTAAATGCATTAGGATGGAGTAATGTAAAAACTTGGGCTCCTTTTCCTTTTTCTTTAGTCACAAACCCCTCATGAATCTTATTGATTATATACTAGATATAGTCATAGGTTGTGCTAATATGAATATCTTGCAAGTCTAGGGTAATCATCAAAACATCTGCAATAATTCTCTCTGAACCCCTGCCCCTTCCTAGTACTTTGTAGAGTATAAAGGCAATGTATTTGATATAATGATTTAGATCCTTATAAGCATAAGGAGCTAGTCTGGGCATAGGGGCAAGATAGTTCTTAGTCTTCTTAGGAATGTGTCTTTGTACTAGACTTTTGACTACCCCATCCTATCTCTCATATCTAGCCTCCTGTTTCTGCAAGTCTATCTCTGTTGCCATCGGGTAGTTAAGATTGAAAGCTTGCATAAATGAATTCCTATTTAAAGCTAGTAATACAATATCATCACATTTATTGATTGTTTTAGAAATCTCATCATAATTGTTTGCTAAGGCTAGTACAAGATCGTCATCTATGAATACATCAAGTATAATTAACCTAGCTAACCCACATGTCCAAGGGTTTGACACAAGCATAACTTCATCAGAATTATTGTAAAAATAATTAAAGAGAGAGTAACCTGATGAAGCTAGAGTTTTAGAATTCTGAATATATGCTAGGTCATAATCAAGATGTCATCCTTTAACTTCTTGTTCTATGTTGATCCCGACAACAATTGTAAAAATTTGTCTTAAAAAATTCTCTTATCCTTTGCTTCATCCTCCATTTCTTCACTCCTCCCACTGGTAGAAGCTACACTAACTACTCTGCTCATCTTGGCTGTTTGTTTCTATCAACCCCTTGTACCGATATTGAAATAAATCTATTCACTGGAAAACCTCACCACCAACTGTAAAACCCTCTAAAATATGCAATTCTAAACTCTGAAAACTCTGCTAATCACAATCTTTACTAAATTCTCAAACCAGAAAATCACCTCTTCAAATCACTTTTGCTGCTAGAGATTTTTGTTTTTAGAAAATACTGAGCTCTCTGTAAAAATTCATAGCTCTGTGAATTTGGAAGCTAGTGAGAATGAAATGACAATCAGATATGCATACTTATAATTTAGAAATCAATGCAAATGTCTATTCAAACTAGTAATTCAATCACTTCACCATGAGTTTTACGCACTGTGACATCAATTCTTGGTTCTAGCTATGGCATTCAAACTATCAAGTAATCAATTTCTGATGAGTGTTTTTGTATATAAAAACCTTATTAAGTTCGAAAAGAAATTGAGATAAAATATGATTGGCTGCATTAAATCATATTACAACTACTTTCCCATCTATCAAAATATCTGTAATATGATTGGTCAGCATCTGTCTACAATGGCATCAAAGAAAAGTCCATTTTAAACTCTGGGTCAGTGACTGCCGTAGGATTAAACTCTTGATCAATGATTATCTTCGAGTCACCTGATCTTTTAACTTAACCTTTCCTTTTATGCAGACATCACGACTAAGTCTTTTCTTAACTATTCTTTCACCTTGAGTCACATCTAGAGACTTGGCGACCGTGGTTTCTCTATGTCGCTAGACTAGATCCTTAACTCATGTTTTATTCAGAGACCTTGTGACTAAGCACCTTAGTCTCTTAATCACTTAATTATTTGATCTGTGCAATTTTTATCTAGAGACAATGCGACTACCGTTGATCATCATTTCCTCTGTATTTGACAGTTGGTATTAAGTCTCATAATATTTATATCAAACTTTAAAATGTCTTGAGACATAGCGAATACATATAATATTAGCCTCTAGTCCCCTCGGTCACTTAGTCTCTAGAATAAAATTCACTTGGCTATCTTATTTGGAGACTTCCCCGAGAATCGTTGGATCTATCTTGACAATATCTAATGGTTCCCGCTAAGTCTCATAAATTTTTAAATAAACCCTAAATCATCACGAGACTTGGTGATAACACTCATTTGACAGGGTTTTGCTGACCGGGTCCGCCAACAGTCATAAGTTGTCATCAGGTTCCAGGGAAACTGGCCAACTCCACCTGCAAAGGTTGTCTGGGGGAAATAAATCCTCTGGGCCTTCAAGCACCTGGGTGTCGGGTCACAACGGTGCGGGGCTCGGTTGGGAGAGATGACTATTTTTGAGGGGGATAGCTGGTTTCTTCAACTCATTCTCTCCGGAGATTCGATAGAGTAAGGTTCTCCCTAGCGTTCTATACTTAGCAAATAAAGTGAAAAAGATCCTGCATGGTTAGAAACATTTCATCTAACTATAGTCATGTTGAAATGTCTGAAACATCAATAATACTCTGATAAACTACACTAAATACAAAATAAACACATAACCATTAGCTAACATTTTATCAGTAGCAGGAGTAAAGAGTTCGTTAATCTACTTTAACATACCAGCGTAAAAGACATAAAGAACATCAAAACATGAAATACCATTAACTCAGAAGCAAGAGTGCCAACAACATCATTGCCAAGAATTCTTCCTTCTTTATTAATGTTCCTTCCAGCAAGCACTGGTGCGTGATACAATAGCGGCTCCAGGGGAGCATCTAACTATTGAGAACAGAATAATGGAGCATTGAGCTCTGCAACTAAAATGAGAAATTCCTTTGCTATTATCATGGACAACAAAATCATCAATTTCACCGACCCTTGGAAATGGGCCGATCTACCTATTTATACAACTCTCTTCTAACCCTAACCCTATTTACATCATGTTCCAATAAAATACAATATCTAGGGGCGGGTACTACCTGCGCCACCCTCCAAAAGACCTGGAGACAGAATAGGTCTGCCATGTTAGAAGAATAAGAAAAGAATATACATTGGAAGAATTGGCCTTGAGAAGAGAGCCAGAAAGGAGAAAGAAGAAAGTAGGTCCCCCTTGGGACTGAGGCTACATGCCTCATAAATGGGAAAGGCGGTGCCCTGTCCCCAATGTGCTAGGTGTACCGTTGAGCGATGCCTCAAGAAGACCATTTTGTCAGAAAACCAACTGCCAAGCCGACGCCCCTTGATGTGGCCAACTACCTTCTGACAACCTTTATTAACCACTTTTGAAAGTGATCGGTCGGCCTCGAGGACCGGGACACAAATCACTTTAAAGAATACAAAATTTTGGATTCGGGACTCCAGGATCTGGGAACTTACGTCCCCAAAGAATAAAGAATGCCCAACACTTGAGTTCCCCCTGGCCTCCAGAGAAAGCTCAAGGTTGATTATTATCATTGAAGGCTTGGAGGAGGCGGGAAATGCCATCTTCATCTATATCTTTTAGGCTGGCCCTTCTGTGCTTGACCATTTCAACTTGTTCCCTAAGATCCGGAACATTCTCTTTAAACTCATCTGCCATCCTTGCCGCGTCATGACCTTTGAGTATCATGCCGGTTAATTTTTCCATCTGGGCCCCATCTATCCCCTCCAGGGATTGATACCGGGACTTCATCATTTCATCAAAACTCCCCAAAACTAAATCTTCGGGGGTATACATATCCGTGCTAAGGGGATCTGCCTCGGAAGCCTTTATTACAAAAGACTTGTATAAATTAGAAGAATATTTTACAGTATTTACCTTCTCTTGCAAGTACTCTACCAATTGCTTGGTTACCTCCAATGTGAGGTCAAGTCTAGAGTGCTGAGTTCTTACAAAATCAAATGACTCTTCACCCAGAATTCTAGACTTAGAAATCATGTCTTCTCCCAAGGCAAGGAGGTCTTCGAGCTCCACCTTCCATGCTTGGTAATTTTCGACGTCACTCTCCCACTGCTCAATAAGCACTTCCACCTGATGAATAACTTGTCAGGCCGTGTATAGATCTGGGAGAGTGGACGCCAGGAAACGTCAGGTGTTTCCTATCTGCAGGGCGACCCATTCATCCACTGCTTGGGCTTTCTTTTTCATTACTCGCAGGGAATCTATGTCACTCTGCAGTAGTTCTTCTGATGTGGAGGTCTCTAGAGGAGCAGTATTGATGGGTCAGGCCAGCTCAGTAAGTAATCCCATAAGGTTTGCATTCTTTCTTTCTCAGCCTTGAGCCTCTGGGCCTCTTTCTCATATCAGGCTTCCACTGCCCTTGCTGCCTCCTTTAGCAAGTCTACCTCACCTTGCTTTCCCCTTTTTCCCAGGGACACCTCTGCAACATTATAAAATGCGGGGTCCGCGGTTTCTTCATCAGTGTCTGGGGGAGGTGTCGCCACAACGGCAACTGTTTCTCCGCCCGGCCTAGTTTGAAGAGTGTGAAATGTCTAGGCCTTCTTTGCCTTTGGCAAGGCCTGAACTTGGGCCATCATTTCGGCTAGGGAGAGAGGAATCACTGGAGCGGACTGAGCCTTTCTCTTCTTGCTTTCTACCAGCCACTAAGGTGGGAGAGGTGGCCTTCCTGCTAGAATTTGTTCTCCTAATTCTTTCCCAGCATCTGGTGGCTGTTTCTCCTTAGTAATATGAACCTCATCTGTTCCTCTCCCTGCCTCAACTTCTTCTGCAACAACATTCTCTTCAATCTCCATCTCCTCAGCCTTGTCCTGTACATCTATCATTGGGTCTGGACCCTGGTAGGCTTCCTTGAGGATTTCTTCTTCAAGCTTCTCCTCCTGTTTCTCTTCTTTTGTCAGGGTCTCTTTCAGCAGCAGGGGAGGTGTTGGGCCAAGATTTAGAGTTTGGGCCGCTGTGATCACCTGCCTAAAAGAGGATCCCGGGAGTGGAACTTGGAACGTGGCGGCTGAGGTTATGGTTATTTCTAAAGGTCCGGTTCTCCCAGCTGATGCCATTTGTTCACTTGGTTTTTGTTGGTCCACTCCCAGACCTTGCATTGCTTGAGCCCTAGAGATAATTTCTGGTTTTGGCTCCTTTTCTTCTGCCTGCTGCTCCTGTTCCTGTGCAGGCTCTTGTTCCACATCTTCTTGCTCTGCAGCCTCTTGTTCTTCCCCCGAGAATTCTGCCTCTGCTTGTGCATCGTCCCCCTGCAAGTTACCGAACTCATCAGCCGCAAATACATCAAATTCTTCCTCCAGAGGGGGACTGGTCGGGACCTCTGCGGGCTCTGTTTCTTTCTCCGATTCCGGGGAACTGGAAGAAATGATCTCTACTTCTTGGGGGAGGGATGCCTCCGGCGCTGGTTCTGCCTTGGGCTTTTTGCTGAGCTTTTTCTTCCTCCGGGTAACCAGAGGAGGTCCTGCATCTCTTATTACTGCTGCTTCCAGCGCATCCACCCCCGTCGCCTTGACCATTAAGGCCGCCAATGACGGGGAGGAAGGAGGACGAAGTGGCCTGATCATGAGCGGCGAGGTGGCCAGCTTCGTTATAAATTGCTCCCTCATTTGTTGGGAGGCTACCACCGATTGTTTTATTTGTTCTGCGATGGGGAATTTTCTTGCGCAGAAGGGGTTGTAGCTATTCCTTTTCCCTTATCTGCCCCCTGCGAGGAAGTCCTAGCCCCCGGGGTCATTTTAGGTACCGGCGGCGGAGTTAACTTTTGTGTCGGCTGGGCTGCTCGGCGGGTACTCCTGGGGCACACCTTCTTGAAATAGGTGTGGCTTTGCTCGACCACCTCTCGAGTGAAGTCTTCAATCATGGGATCCTCCTGGGCGGCCTAGTTTACTGGTGGGAGGGCCTTCTTATCGATCCCCTTTTCCTTGTACTGGGGATTGATGGTGGGGGCGGCGTCTAAGAAGTCTGTCAGGAACTTTCAGAGCTTCAATTTATGCATCATGCCAGCCGTCATTCAGATATAGTGCTGGCTCCGCACATCCACATCATCCTGGTAGTTTTCCCAGAAGTCCTCCATGTGCATGTGATGGGGCTCTGAAGCCCGGGGCATTACCGCTGCAATTTTTCCATGTGGATCAAAATTTTTCTGCGCTAGATAAAATTCTTGTAAGTTATAACTTTTTAGCTCATTATCTGCCTCCTTTGCGGTGGCCAGAATGCATATGTAGTTCCCACAGGTGATTTGGAATGGGATGTTCATGATCTTCTTGAGGGCAAAGAAGGCATGCACCTCCATAATCTGCTTGCAATATTCCAGCAGGACGATCTTGTCCCCACAATGCCTGGGTAACAAGTAGGGTTTCCCAGAGAAGTCGACGACCCTAATGTATGTATGCTGTTGGAACTGAATATAATAGTGTCCATAACTATGGACCAACTTCATCGCCTCAGTAGACAGGTGGTATCTGACATACCGGGTGGGTGTAAGAAGATGGTAGTAAATGAACATGTCATTTACTGGCAGAAACTGGGGAAGCTGGCCTCCCATTGAATCTGTGGGAAATGGTCCCACGGTGCTTTTTGTCCCGAGCCAACCCCGAGTACATCATTAGTAAGTAGGCCATTAGAATGGGGCCTCTGCTGTGCCAGGGCCTAGAAAACATAAGAAGACATATAGAATTTATTCTTCTGGTTCAACTGCAGAAACTGGGAGTCGACATGGTTGGAGATTATTGTTGCCCAGTCGAAGAATTCTCTTTTGGTGGAGATGCCGAGGAGGAAATAGTACATCCATTTGGCAAACTCTTGGGTAGAGGGTTGCCCAAAGACCTGGGCTAATGCTATCATTCCCATTTGGATGCTCTCCTTGAATTCAGAGTGGGGAATCTCTATCTTCATTCTCTTTGGGTCCCTCTTTGGGGCCTTTAGCCAGTGGGTATTCATATATACCCGGGTAGCATCCTCCAGTTGTGTAAACTGGGTCAAGGTATCGGTCCTTGTAACCACCCTAGCCCTATCAAATTGTGGGATACCCAGGCCTACCTGGAATGTAATTGGGTTGAGGGACACCAGTGGAGTGGGGTATCCTGTGGGTTCTACAGCTGCGAGCATGACGACCCAGATGGAAGAGTTGTAGTTGGAAGCCAGTGTTAAGATAAGCTCCAGAGATTGCACGGAGCATGGGAAGCAAGCTACCCGGAGGATTCTGGAGCCCCCGACATTGATTGCTAGCTGGTCTCTAGCCTGTCGCTAGATATGCATTACCTTTACCAAGGTTTGCATTTCTGCCCAAGTCCCGACATTGGTGTCGGTCAATAGTTTTACCTTGGACTCAATCGTTGAGCCCACAATAACATTATCCTGTACTAACTTCATGGTGAGGGGAAGATTTTCCAGGGCCTTCTCCATCTTGGATTTTACGGCTGCCTTGGTCTCTGTTGCGATTGGTAGCTCCAGACTTCTGGGCGGAGTTGACACAGATGCCTCAGACATGTTTGGAAGCTGAACTCTGGGAACCTGCAAGGCAAAGCGACCATCAGAACATGTTTATCAAAGTAATCATTTCAAGGTCCGGATATCTCACCACCACGATGTTTTCCTTCCTGAAAAGTTAGTATCATGCAAAGGTAATCGAAAAGCAAAACATATCGTAAACTTAAAATCTTCATTACACCTCCGGGTCTGGGGAATTTTATCACACTTAGCAAAGACACAGGATAGATGGTGGTAAGATGCCCGAGGCCCAGAGAAGTGACCGTTGTTGAGGATGTGTAAAAAAAAACTAAGTCATCAAGCCCACATGGGCGCCACGTGCGGAGGTATTAAATGGAAGTGATGGCGATGATGGCGTAGCCAACTGTCCGAACACGCGAAAAGGGAAAGCCACTTGGCTAGGATTGATTGCACACATGGGACATAAATGAGGTTCTGACAGACTTCATGGAGGAGAGAGAAAACTTTCTGTTTGAAACCAGCCGAGAGGCGAGTTTCAAACGGGTGGTTTTCTGCCCCAAAGCGAGTTCAGAGGTGGAAAACCAGAAATAGAGGCGACTCGACTAGCTTGTCAAGCCACCTGGAAGGATATACATGGAGTTGAGGGATATATACATAGTAATAAGGAGATATACAGAGGTTATACATAGCTATACACATATATACATGAGTATACAACACGGGAAGACACCCGCGGGAAAACCAGACAAGGAAAAAACACATATATACAACTATTTACAGCTATCTACATATTTACAGATGAACCACCTCTGTGCAGAGGGTGGAAAACCCTCTGGCAGAGAGCCGACCCACCAACGATTGGCAAAACTAGAAAATAGAAAAACAGACGAAGCAGAGAAACAAAACAAAACCAGACAAGTAGAAACCAAATGAAACCGAAGAAAACCAAAGAGCGGAAAATGGAAACACCAACCTGAGAACGAAGAAGGTAGAGGAAAGAGAAAGATTACTGCGGGAGATCTGCAACAGCTTGAGTCATCAAACGGCCAGAGCCACTACCACGAAGCACTTGCACTTGCCTGAGAACGACTGAAAATGTTAAGCGCTGATTACTATAAACTCTCTGCAAATGCTCTGTTAATCGCTTTGAAATCGCTCTCTAATTCACTCTAAGTGCTTGAAGGTTTTAATCGCGGTAAATGTGAAAGTGACAGATAATCTTTATTTATACCCGCGGTAAAAAGGTAATCCTCCTTCCGACGATCTCTGGACAAGCAAAACTTCTGGACTCTGGGCCCGGGGATTCCTCGTGATAATATCCTTAAGAACATCATGGCGGAGAATACCGGAGTCTGAAATCTAGTTTCCAATGAAGGAAAACCTCCAAGACAAGAGTCCCGGAGATGAAAACCGAACGAACGAAACACCGCACTGGGGGAAGAAAACCCTAAAGAAAGAAAACAAAAAAGGAAAGAAAGACAAGGCAAAGCCGCAAGCAGAACAAAACAAAAGAAAGGGGGACCCAAAATTTTGCACACAAAATGTAGGGACGGGGATGCAAGACATAACAAATGGCGACTATCTGGGACAAATGCCTAAGCGCATTTGAGAACTATAGAATCTCTGGTTAGCAAAACTGGAACAGGCCGCCCATCAAAGCGTCTGACAGGTGAAGAGAAATAGTCTGGGAGAATCCAACCACGCAGGAGTCAGTCCATAGTCCTTCATCAGTGGTGTCGTGTGTGCTTTGGAAAGAAATCAAGCCGATGACCTTTGGGAGGAATAGAGAAGAGGCACTAATCACATCGAACCAGTCGTTCATTCGCTCGTTTCCCCCAAAGACCGGAGTTCTATCCTGCCTTTCTTCTTGTTATTTTGTTCATTTCTGGGTGGGGAAGGCGGTACTTCTTTCACCATTAAGCTTAAGCTTAGCTAATTTTAATGGTGGTACTTCTTTCAACTATCCATCTATGCTCATATGTTTGAAGAGGGGATAAAGCTCCAGACCCAAAAAGAATCTCTTAAAGTTTCAGACCTGGGTCAACCAATTAGTCAACTGATCTATCCTCGATGTGTCCAATTACTTGTTCCTTATATTATTATCTTGTTTACTGATTGCCAGATTCTGGGAAAGAATTCCCAATGGAGATTCCTCAAAACGTGCCATATCCTGTGAAATGAACCCCGGAGACTGGGCCGGCTCCACCATGCTAAAGACAGATTCTAAAGTTGGCCATGCCGTAGACATTGTACCAGAAACCAAAGTTATGTGAAGCATTCCAATTCCTGCAAGACAGGAAAAAATGCCGGGACCGAAAGAAAACCAAAAACAAAAACAAACAGTAGAAGATAACTATCTCGGAGGACAGTCGGCAAGACTATTTACAAGACAGGGTACCTTGCAACGAGATACCCAAAAGGGATATTTACAAATGAAAGACTTTACATATAATACAACTTAGAATGAACTTACCCTATTCAAAATAGTGTTTAAGAAACTGTCTATTAACGGGCAATGCGATAGGTTCCCTAGTCAAGGTGTTAAGGCGATAGGTATTTGCCCCGCAGATTTCTGAGATCAAGTATGGTCCGAGCCAGAGCCGCTGGAACTTGGTATGCTTTCCTTTCTTCTCCCGGGCCTTGTCCCACAACAGGACCAGATCCGAGATCTGAAAATCCTTATATTGGGCTCTTCTGTCAAACCATCTTTTTACCACTGCTTGATGACGCACGAAATGTTCAAGGGCTGCATCTCGCTGTTCTTCCATTTGTACCAGATTTAAGAGCCGAGCCTCCACGATGTTGTCCCTGTTGTTAAATTCCTGCATAAGTTGTAAAACTGGGATTTGTAAGTTGACCAGGAATACAGGGTTTTGACCATAAACTAGATGGAATGGGGATGTTCCTAGGGCGGCCTTGATGCGAATGCGATCCACCCAGAGGGAAAATTTCAACTTTTGGTGCCAATCCCGGGGATTTTGTTCTAACAGGTGTTTGATCACTTCAAGTAGATTTTTGTTTGTTGATTCAGCAACGCTATTTCCCCGGGGATAATAGTTGCTGGAGAACTTCAGAGTGATCCTTTGATTTTAGGTCCATTCAAGTAACTGCGCTGAAGAAAATGCTGGACCATTGTCACATACCAGAGCAAAGGGCATTCCAAATCTTGTGACATTGTTTTCTTCCAAGAACTTGATAACTACGTCCGCCGTGTTGTTTTTGCAAGGCATAGCTTCAGACCACCGAGTGTAGTAATCCGTGGTAGTAAGGATGTATTGGTGGTTGGCAGACGAGTTGGGGTTGATTTCCCCGATGAAGTCAAATTCCCATTGGGAAAATGGCCTGGCCTCGTAGATAGGTTGTAGAGGCATGGCTGGGTTACGTTCACGGTGCGCTGCGGTTTGAAAAGTATGGCATTTCCTAACATGAGCGTAAAGATCCTTGAATATACAGGGCCAATAATATCTGGCCCAAAGGATCTGATGGGCAGTGGCATTGGCTGAGCCATGCCCAGTCCCAAACTGTCCGTGGAATTCATCAATCACTCTCACAGCCTGGTTTCTGTCGATACACCGGAGGTACATTCCCTCATAGTTTCTGCGGTAAAGCACGGAATTTTTGATAATGAAGTGGGCGCTTTTCATCCGCAGGGCGCGACGTTTTTAGGGAGGTAACCCCTCTGGGCATTTATTGTTTAGCAACAAGTATATCAAATCGGTATACCACGGATCTTGGGTAATAGACTCCACCGTGAAAGTCTGACATTCTATGCGGGGAGTCTCTTCTGCCATTGCTCGATTTAGTCCCTGCCCCCGGACTATCTTCGTGGGCTGTATCTCTAAGTCATATTTTTGGAGGATAGCCATCCATTTCCCTCGTCTCTCACCCAATTCACTCTACATCAGTAGAGATTTGACGGCCTGGTCCGGAATGATGGCATGTACTTTGCTCTGGAGAATATAATGCTAGAATTTCTTCACGGCCCGAACTCGAGTAAAGGCTTGTTTTTCTAGTGGTGAATACCATACTTTGGCATTCTTAAAGGGGGAACTCATGAAAGCTATTGGTCGTTCCTCTCCTTCAACTTTTTGGGTCAACACTGCCACAGCAAAATGTGGCGAAGCAAAAGAGTAAATGTAAAACGGGAGGGAATAGTTCGGACTAGCCAGGATGAGTGCTTCTGTTATTGTCTATTTGATCTGGGAGAATGCCCATTTTTCCTTAGGACCCCACTCAATCTTGGTATCCTTCTTCATCATCTCATTGAGCGGTTTGACTATTTCTGCGAATCCCGTAATGAACTGCCGGACGAAGTTGATTTTTCTGAAGAAGGATCGCATTTCTTTCTTGCTACCAGGCATTTGTAAGTTTAGCAATGCTTTGACTCTATTAGGGTCTATGGATATACCCTTCTCAGAGACAATATGCTTGAGCAACTTCCCCTTAGTGACCCCGAATATGCACTTCTTGGGGTTGAGGGATATTCCATACCGGCGACATCTCTCGCAGATCTGAGCGAGATGGGCGGTGTGGTCACGCCTGTCACAGAAAAAGATAGTCAAATCATCCATATAGATGATTATGCATCGATTTACGAGGACCTTGAACGCAATGTCCATGGCCTTTTGAAATGTAGCCCCTGCATTGATCAGACCGAAGGGCATTTTCCTGTATGCAAACGTTCCCCACTTGGTGGTAAACATTGTTTTCTCTCTATCCTCATACTTGACCATGACCTAGTTATATCCTGAATATCCATCCAAGAAGGACATCATCTAAGATCCATTTACTATCTGCAACACCTCGTCCAATGAGGGGAGAGGGTGATTATCTTTTTTGGAGGCCTTGTTCAAGTTTCAGAAATCCACGCAAAGGCGGATCTCACCGTTCTTCTTTCTGATAGGGACTAGGTTGGCAACCCACGTAGTGTGTCAGATTGGGAAGATTATCCAGGATGACAGTAGTTTTTCTACCTCTTAACGAATCAGAGGCTCTATTAAGGGGTTGACCGGTCTTTGCTTCTGCCAGAAGGGCTTAGCATCAGGTTTCAAGGGAATGGTATGGGTCATGATGGATGTATCGTACGTTTTCAAGTCTTCATAACCCCAGGCAATTACGTCGATGTATTCTCGGAGAACCACTAGAATCTTCTCCTTTTCCTCAGGGGAGCAGGAGGTACCAATGTGAATGATCTTTTCTTCACTGGGCTGGCCAATGTTAACCTTTTCAAATTTTCCTCCCTCAGGGGAGGATGACACCTTCTCACGGGCCCGAGGTTCTGAGTCGAAGATTCATTCTAGTGCAACCATCCCCTTTGGGATGGTGTTAGTGGGTAGGTCCATGATCCCATCGTCTTCATCACCCTGCCCAGTATCGTCATGGTCTCGTTCCTCCACTATCTGATCCTCAAAGACACCAACATTCACCATAAAGGCCAAGATGTGTTGATCGTCCTCAAAGACCTGAAAGTGGGTGAAATTATCCTGGATGGACGGGGTGGGGACCATCTCAACTAAAAATCTTTGGAGTCATGAGCCAGCCATTGGCTCAAGTGTGCTGGTAGAAATGGCGAGGGCATCCGGGACATAGTTCCGTCGCCGAGGAATGAGGTCAATGCCAAAGGCATCGAAATCCTCAATGAGGCTCCAAGCCCGGTTGCGGTATGTGGCCAACCTTTTATTGTGACATGTGTATTGACTCCAGACTTGTTTAACAATCAACTCTGAATCACCCAGAGCCCAGAGGTGGGTGATACCTTTCCTTAACACAAATAAGAGTCCAAGGACCAGAGCCTCATACTCTGTAACATTGTTTGTACAGTTAAAATGTAGTCTATAGGATGTGAGGAAGGACTTTCCTTGCGGGTTGATTAGTTCTACCCTAGCCCCACAACCTTGTTTGGATCGGGACACATCGAACTTAAGGGTCCATAAGTCATTGTTCGTAATCTGGGGCTGGGGCAGGGTAGTTTTTGGATTCTTGCTGGGAGACTTAGGGGGTATCTCCCAGACTACCAGCATGAAAGTGGATTTTACCCCCGAAGGTGTTTGGGTTTGGGATTCCCTGGGAGATGGCACCAAAGGAGTGCATCCCGTAGGAGTACTGGGTCCCGGGGAATCCATTACATGTTTCTTGTTTCGAAGGGTATCAAGGTGTCGGTTAGCGATCGAGAGACATGGCCCACACTCAAGTTCTAAATGTTTTTGATAGTGCACTCAGCACCAAGTGTTGGATAGGAGTGTGGAAAGAGTTGCTGTGGGGTCTTGAGAGTCTACCTCAGTTCTCATCTTCTCTTCGAGGTCTTGGGCTCTCTGTAGTACGGCGGGATCTTCTCCGGGGATAAAATCAAATGTTAATATTTCAAAAGGTTTGTACAGCCCCAGGGAAGTCTCAGAGAAAAAGACTTCATTGACCCTTCCAACTTCGGTAAGGGCCTGTTTCATCTGGGGTTCACTTTCGACCCGTATCTTATTGGATTCTCCCTCCCATGGAAGCCATAAGTGGGTGAAGTCGATCAAAAAGTACCCATTCAAGGACTTAGACCAATTCTGACTTAGTAACATCTCGTAAGTCTCTGGGATGTCCACCACTTGGATGTCAATGATGCTAGCTATCCCGGGGTCTTGGATAAGATGTATTCGGACATTCTTCAATTCCCCCACCATTTTTATAGCAGTCTTATCCAACTGGATCACTGCGCCATTAGATGGGGTGGGGTGGAATTCGAGCTTCTGACAAATAGACAAGGGCATGATATTACCCAAAGCTCCAGAGTCTACTAGGCAATTATGTATATTCTTGCCGTGTATATTCAGGCCTAGTAAGAAGGGAGGATCCTCATTGTTCCCCTGAAAGACATTCGCATTAGCATCTTCGAATGAGACAGTCTTGGGCGGGCGGCTGACGGCTTTCGGGTTCCCTAAGAGCTTTAGAAGAGACTTCTTCTGCTTGGGATAGTTCAACAAAACCTCCATCAAGGTCATGGAGGTAGTGGTCTATTCTAATGCTTTTGTAATGTCAAATCTTCCTCTCGGGAACTGGCAATTTTCCTCTGTGAGATCTTTTGCTTGGTTAAAGCTAGGACCTTTTGGAGGTGCGGGTCGGTCAGTTGTGTTGTTCCGGGGAGGAGGAGTATCTTTGGTAGGGGGTATAGGCATGTAAACTAGTCCTTTACCAACCTGAGTCTGAGTATTGTATGGAGTCTGCGGGTTAGTAAAGGTGTTGGTCTCGAAGGGCAGAATAGATTCGTCAAAGAATCCCTGCAATTTAGACTCTTCTTCATCCTCCCCGGAAGTTCTGAAGAAGATGGTATCACAGGTGAAGGCACTATGAGTTGGCTCTTGGACATGAGGCTCTGGAGGAGCGGCATCATGCGACTACTTCTTGTCCAGCTAGGCGATCATGATGACCTTCTCCAAAGTGGCACAATTCACCTCGTTGTGGGAACTCGTATCGTGCAGTCTACACCAGTTAGTCATGGGCTGGAAGTCTGTGACTAGCGTAAAATGTGATGGTCCAGCACCATTTTGGTTTGGAGGTGGGCCTCCGGTGTTCGTGTTATTATTCCATTGCTGTTGGTTGGGCCTAGACCCATTGTTGAAGTTTCTTCCTCTGACATTGTTGTTTCGTTGGCCAGAGAAAATATTTCCTCTCTAGGAATTTGGATTCTGGGGTGCGTAGGACCCCGCCTTCAGTTGGCCCATGTCCATAATCAAGGTAGACAACATTCACCGAAGGGATTCGACCTCGGTGGTCAAATGAGTGTTAGTGTCACAATGTGACAACTGTGGTTATTGTTGGTTTCCCGCGAAGGCAGCAAGATTAGCAGGAGTCGAGGGCGGAAATCCTCCAGCCACGGATGACTGAAAGAAGGGCACTCTAGATGGTTGTGTCTGAGTCTGTTGTGTCTGCTGTGGCTGATTCCAAGGGAAGACTTCCAGACCCGGTGTCATCTGGGTCTGGGCTGGGTAAACATACCATGCCTGTTGGTCTATTAAGGGTGGCGGAAGGTTCACCGCCATCGAGGGGGCACCTATTGTCAGATTGGGGTTGTATCCCCTGGCATATGCAGTTCCACCGGGGACCATGTTGAAAGGCGTGCTCTGCCCAATCCCACACGGGGATTTTTTGAGACCGTGGGACAGCTCTAGGGCTAGGTTATAGACTTTTGCCAAGGTGTCCCGGTCGCCCGCGGTAGTTTTTCTCCAAAGGGGAGTGGCAACAAAAGGGTCCATCGCGTTGAGGTAGGTCTGTATGGTTACGTCTGGGGATGGGATAAAAGGGCCTGTGCATCACTTCAGGGCATGCTGGAACCTATGGTTGAATGCTACAAGAGGTTCATTGGGTTCCTTTCTGATGGAGATGAACTGGCTGTGGGACCAGGCTGGGTCCACATGCACGCGAAAGGTAGCCAGGAAGGCGTCCTCCATATCCTGCCAAGTGTTTATGGAGTTGGCAGGCAAGTTAAGGTACCACTTCAAATCGCTTTGTCCTAGGGACAAGGGGAACATACGGGTCACAACATCTTCATGTTGGATCCGGTGTCAGTTCATGGCATCTTTGTATGCCTGTAAGTGTTCTTCTGCGGTCCGTGAGCCTAGGTGTTTGTATCGTGGGAAAATCTTCTCTGGGTGAGAGGGTAAATCATCGGTTGCACCCGAAAAAGTGCCCATCATGGACCCGGTTTTTCTGAAGTACGCAGCCATTAGGGGAACTATATGTTGGGTAGTGTGGGCACTGGTTCCTGGGATTGCCTAAGAAGCTTGGGTATTCTGAGGTATGCTAGATCCCCAGACAATAGTGGCTGGTATGATTTTCAAGGTTCGTTTCTTTCGAGCAGGGGGCTCGAGTTTGACAAGCTTTCTGGGATTCAGGGCAGACCTAAGGACTCTTTCAAACCTAGCTGGGGAGAAAGATCCAATCCCGCTGAAGGCTTGTCTCTTAAAACTATGACTCGGGGAACCTTCAGGAGGTGTAAAATCAGAATCTTGGGAGGGAGATAACTTCATGCCCTCCTAGAACCAGTTTTTGTTGATGGGTTTTGCTGACCAGGTTCGCCAACAGTCATAAGTTGTCACCGGGTTCTGGGGAAACCGGCCAACTCCGCCTGCAAAGGTTGTCCAGGGGAAATAAATCCTCTGGACCTTCAAGCACCTGGGTGTCAGGTCACGATGGTGCAGGGCTCGGTTGGGAGAGATGACTATTTTCAAGGGGGATAGCTAGTTTTTTCAACTCATTCTCTCCAGAGATTTGATAGAGTAAGGTTCTCCCTAGCGTTCTATACTTAGAAAATAAAGTGAAAAAGATCCTGCATGGTTAGAAACATTTCATCTAACTACAGTCATGTTGAAATGTCTGGAACATCAATAATACTCTGATAAACTACACTAAATACCGAAGAAACACATAACCATCAGCTAGCATTTTATTAGTAGCGGGAGTAAAGAGTTCGTTAATCTACTTTAACATACCAGAGTAAAAGATATAAAGAATATCAAAACATGAAATACCATTAACTCAGAAGCAGGAGTGCAAACAACATCATTGCCAAGAATTCTTCCTTCTTTATTAATGTTCCTTCCAGCAAGCACTAGTGCGTGATACAATAGCGGCTCCAAAGGAGCATCTAACTATTGAGAACAGAATAATAAGAAACCTTGAGCTTTCTCCGGAGGCCGGGGGAACTCAAGTGTTGAGCATTCTTTATTCCTTGGGGACATAAGTTGCTAGATCCCAGAGTCCCGGATCCAAAATTTTGTATTCTTTAAAGTGATTTGTGTCCCGGTCCCCGAGGCCGACCGATCACTTTCAAAACATCAAGGGGCGTCAGCTCGGCAGTTGGTTTTCTAACAAAATGGTCTTCTCGAGGTGTCGCTCAAGGGTACACCTGGCACATTGGGGACAGGGTGCCACCTTTCCCATTTATGAGGCATGCAGCCTCAGTCCCAAGGGGGACCTACTTTCTTCTTTCTCCTTTCTGGCTCTCTTCTCGAGGCCGATTCTTCCAATGTATATTCTTGTCTTATTCTTCTGACATGGCAGACCTATTCCGTCTCCAAGTCTTTTGTAGGGTGGCACAGGTAGTACCAGCCCCTAGATATTGTATTTTATTGGAACATGATGTAAATAGGGTTAGGGTTAGAAGAGAGTTGTATAAATAGGCAGATCGGCCCATTTCCAAGGGTCGGAAAAATTGATGATTTTGCTGTCCATGATAATAGCAAAGGAATTTCTCATTTTAGTTGCAGAGCTCAATGCTCCATTATTCTATTCTCAATAGTTAGATGCTCCCCTGGAGCTGCTATTGTATCACGCACCAGTGCTTACTGGAAGGAACATTAATAAAGAAGGAAGAATTCTTGACAATGATGTTGTTGGCACTCCTGCTTCTGAGTTAATGGTATTTCATGTTTTGATGTTCTTTATGTCTTTTACTCTGGTATGTTAAAGTAGATTAACGAACTCTTTACTCCCGCTACTGATAAAATGCTAGCTGATGGTTATGTGTTTCTTCAGTATTTAGTGTAGTTTATCAGAGTATTATTGATGTTCCAGATATTTCAACATGACTGTAGTTAGATGAAACATTTCTAACCATGCAGGATATTTTTCACTTTATTTGCTAAGTATAGAATGCTAGGGAGAACCTTACTCTATCGAATCTCTGGAGAGAATGAGTTGAAGAAACCAACTATCCCCCTCAAAAATAGTCATCTCTCCCAACTGAGCCCCGCACTGTCGTGACCTGACACCCATGTGCTTGAAGGCCCAGAGGATTTATTTCCCTCGGACAACCTTTGCAGGTGGAGTTGGCCGGTTTCGCCGGAACCCGGTGACAACTTATGACTGTTGACGGACCCGGTCAGCAAAACCCCGTCAACACACTCTTTGTCTCATAATCACCAAATGTTTTTATTTATTCAAACTTTAATCAGAGACCAATTGATTATACCCTTTATCTTTGTCCTACTTAATTACGTGTCTCAATACTATTCCTTGTCTTATGATCGCTGAATAATTTTTGAATTTTCAAATACTATAAGTGACTTCATGCTATCCTTTAGATCTCTCTTTGATCAGACAGATGTCTCCAAGTCTCACAACCCTTTTCTTAACTCATCTTTTATTCTGAGACCTAGCGACAACACTGTTTCCAAAATGACTGCCAACCTGATTTTATCCAGAGACCTAGCCACTGTTAAATCTCCATGTTGCCGGATGATTTTTAAATTGTGGCCTTGATCAAGAGACTTCTCGACCATCATTGGATTTAAAATGAGATGAACGGTTGTTGCGTAATCTTCGGTTCTTTCACTTAACTCATATTTGATTAAGAGACTTGGCGACAACAATAGAACTTTAACACTTAAGCTTAAATCATCACCATAGGTTATATTTGGAGACAACACAACTTAGTAAACTCAAAGTCATGGGATAAAATTACTAACATTGATCATATTAAGAGATTACTTGACCACCATTGGATCCTTCTTTCAATGGACAGTCGTCGGTAAGTCTCACAATCTTTAAAGCATATTCTTTTCCATTAAGAGATAGCGTGACAAAGTAATTCACTAAGTCTCATAAACTTTTGTAATATTCTCTTTCTTTCATGAGACTTAGCGACTATCCTTTTAAGCACATATAATTTTTCAAGACTTAAGTGTTGAAAAGTAACTTCAAAATAGAACCCGTTTAAGAAAATTAGGGCTTTTTTGCATTTTCGACTAGAAATGACTATGGTTTATGGTTTTTGGCATTTTCAACCTGGTTTTGAGGATAAAAGATTTGTTTGTAGAAGTATATAATCATTTTTGACCAGGAATTCAACTTTATGGGCATAGGAATGATAGGCATATTCAAAATTTTATAGGGCAAACACAAAAATAGGAAATACAACCAACACCCTCCACATCAATATTTACTCCATAGAGTCTTATCTACTCTACTGTGAGTTGTGACCACCGCTCCCTCATGTCGTAATCATCCATGCTATTCACCTAGTAGTCTTCTAGGGTGGGAATATGGTGGAAGGATGATCCTAGCTGAAAATTATCCTTGACAAAATTTATAGGATCAAAGTGTGTTCGAAGAATGTTGTAGTATTCAAATGAAAACTTGGCTTTGGTACACTTTACTAAGTTATGGGCATTGGAACTAGAGGAGCGGCTATAAGGACCAACTGTTATGGGAAATCATATCCCCACCTTATGAAACTCACCACACCTGGTATTAACCTCCAAGATCTTCCTACAAAGCTCTACTAGGATGACTTTATCATCTAGATATCTGGGCAACTTACACGGATAATTGTAAAAAGGCCCAATCCTAAAATAATTAAATATCAGAAATTGAGTAAAGTGGCTACCATAGGTAGTTATTTCCAATGTAGCCTCCAGGGAAATTCTCCGCTCAAGGCATCCCTGTAGCTCCCCACATAATTTCATGAGGAATGCATGATTTACCCGTCAGAAAGTGTTGTAACTATTATACATTTGAAGACATGCATAGTAATCATAAACTTGTATTTCCTCATACTTTTCTAAACTAGGAAGGTCGGGCTAGCCATGTACACAAGATAAGGCATATATGGTATAGGAAGACATATAAAAGGTAGATGTACATTTAGAAAGATTGAGAATTTAGGTTAATCTATCACTTAGAAGCTGAGCCCAATCAATATATCTTCACTCAGCATTGATGGTCTGAACAATGAAAAACCACCACTCCTCAAAATTTAGGGCACTCTCATTTCTCCATAGCTAATGTAGAAGCACTAAGATATCCATGATATCTCTTTTTAGATTGGTCCCATATAATGTCTTTGGGAGTTTGAGCTAGGGTCCCTCTTGGTTCTAAACAAATTGGCTGATATATCGCCTCTCCACCTAGATTTCTTCTCGTTAAAATATGAGGCGGACATTGAAAAATACCAGTCAGTATGCTCTGCCTGGGTTGGAAGGGAAAAAAAACTATGCATTGACTGTCTATCCAAGGTTACTACAACCTCATTATTTCAATTCCTTATCTGTCAAATTTCTGGGTCGAATCGTGTAATGCACTCCATTATTAGTTTGAGAGCTTGGATGGGGACTGGAAACCCTGCTTCTTGGATTAGCCCACTCTCAACCAACTTCTGCATAATGGGATGCAAGGGTGGGATATGGACTCATTGGTACAAATCTTCGTATCTCTGATATATTTCCAGTCACTACTTGTACCGTTCAGATGATCATAGCCATGATAGTTCACGACCATTTTTTTATAAAGGTGAATCTTTTCTATTCCACAGTTTCTTTCGGCAGGTGAACAACTCTTAGAATCGGCTAGAGGCTTTCCCTCTCCTTTTCCATCTATGTCACCTTTACCTATGCATTTATTACATGTACTCTATATTCATTATAGTACCTGACTCCTCGTACAATGTAGCGGCTAGACACTATAATATCTGCTATTGAAAGGATTTGATGTCTGGGTATCCCTTAGAGAAAGTATCTCTATTTTACCACTATGTTCCTTGATCTCTTTTCTCCCTAGAGGGATTCGGTTCCTCCTCCCTCTACCTATCGAACTCCTCCCTTTTGAGCACTCTCAAAGTTTTCCAGAATATCGACAATAATGCAATTGTGTAACTTGAGCAATAATGCATCCTTTCTCTTACCTTTCGACATCTCCAAACCATTACCTTTTCAGAAATCTAAGCCCTAGTAGTCCTTTTCCGAATAAGGGGGGTTATGTTACTTCCCCCTTATTTCTTATTCTTGGTTTTTTTACCCCCAATTGTTAACTTTCATGACTTATATCAGAATTTCTAAATCCGCCCACTACCCCTTCCTCCTCTGCTCAACTACGTATTCCCCACATTATACCTTTACAAATAAATTCCTTTTATAGGGTCTTAAACACAGAGAAGAGTTCCAGATTCATGGGAACTCTTTGACAAATGTAATTTTCCGACATCCCTTTTTTTGGTCAAGCATCTTGGATGTTCCTTTTTCGATTCTGTGGAATACTTGCTATGGCTCCATCCTTTTCTTTGAATATATATAAAAGAATACATTATTGCATCATTTTCACCTGTCCTATTGATATCCCTCTTTTTTAAATGAACTTCAGAATTTTGGAGCTTGCTCAATTGTCTTTCCTTTTCCACAAGCATTTATTACTACCTTTCCTGAAAACATAGAATCATTTAAACTATTATCCTTTGATCGTGATCTTTTTCATCCTTAAGGTATCTTCTGAACTATTGGTATTTCATTACTTTGGAGGTTTCACACCTAGAAGCGTAGGAAATATTTTCCTCTCCTTAATTAAGATATCAGTAATAAATCCATCTCGTGTATCATATCTCTTCTCAGTTAGATAAAGATGATCAAGCTGGAATAACATTAATAAAAATAAGAAAGTATATGACTGTATGACTTGTTGTCACAAATATTCATAGTAATGTTTTAGATGCATAGAAATCCCCATTCAATACCATTTACTATCAAAATCTATGGAAGTATCACCCAGATAGATCATGTTAGATACGCTAATCTGACATAGCTCATAATCTTTTAATTTTAATGGAAGATTTAAAGTGCACCATAACTGAAGTTAAGTAAAATCTGCCTCATAGCTAAGCGAAATGAGGATAATTATTAAACTCATTAATGATGATCTTATCCCTTCATCAAGCTACCAATATATAGGCTTTTCACCACTTATTTCCAATCAATATGCATACCTTGCATCAATGATATTAGACCCCTTAGTACAGATTTTAATTATAAAAAAGATTTTTTAGCATGGCCAAAAATCTTGAAAAAACATTTCACATGTTTAACTTTAGGAAAGGTAAGGAGTTATATTAAATTAAAAAATTATTACTCTAACAACATAGAAAGTTGCGCTGAAGTTTATATATATATCATATTCACTATAATACTGTATTTAGATAGTTTTTCAAATATATGAAAAAAATTCTGACAGACATAGGGCTACACTTCTCTTCTGCATATAGAAACAAAGAAGAAAAAGAATATGGATACCCCTATTAGACTCAGGGGAGATAAAAGAAAGACTGAAGTCAAGAATGAAATAATGGAACAAAGGATCCGGGGCATCCTCAAACACAATAACTTATTAGTGGTAGAGGCTACAATCAAAGTTTTAGGAAAAGATTACTTAAAATATTCTAACAGGACTAGAGTGAACTCGGACATAGTATCAATGTTCCTTGCCTTGGCAATGTTCATAGAAAGGGACATAAAGATAGCAAAATCGATCTGTGAAAAGATATTCAAAGCAGACATTAAAAGTGGAATCGACATTGTCCTTCACAATATAGATGATGCTTTGATGATTCCCAAAGCTAGGAATTATTAGAGAGCCCTCATAGGGTACATTTTTGTCACTAGATACCCTATTTTATGGCTTGAGAGTAGGGAGGCTTTCAACTCATCCCTAGCTAGTAGGAGAAGAAACCTAAATTTCTGACAACCATATTAGATATCAAGCACCCAGAGAACCCTGATTGGTTTACTACATATTTAAATGAAGAAAGTGCTATAGGTTTTGTAGCTTCTCAGGCAGGGACAAGCAAGGCTCATGCAATAATTATCTATGATGGTGATAATGACGATGTCTTGGTACTACAGGATGGTTTTCCCTCTTGTAGGGCAGACCCTTCTTCCTCAAAGGGTAAGATCTGGGGTAAGGACATATGATTTCTGCCAAGATAGGGAGGCCTCTTTAAATTTCATCACTAGACTATTAAGCATAAGTTTTACGTAACTTATTACCGAGAATGCCATTTTGTTTTGACAATCGGGGTTATACTCGGAACCATAACCATAAAAGGCATATCTGAACTATAATTTTGATCTATTTTGTTTATGGAACAATATTATGGGTACCCTTAGTAGATGTATGTGTATTAGTATAGACTCAGTTACGTAAGGAATCAATGGATGAACTGTATTACTTAAAAGACTGCATTTCGTTTAACAAGGAATATCGTAATTTAGCAATCCTCTGCTTAGGTGAATTATTATGTATTTCTAGCTCAAAGAAAATAGGAATAAAAATGATAATATTTTATTATGATCGGCATGACTAAATTATATAGGAATGGATGTAATTGCAGTATGATGGTACATAATGGAGCTTTATTTTAACTAAAATTCAAGATATTACAGATTACCAATAAACCAGGTAGCTAGATATAGTTGTCTGTTGTAAGTGATGTACGTGCAGGTTCAGGAAAAAAGTTATTCAGAAGAGAACGGATAAGGAATGGTAAGTAAGATTTCCCAAAAATGAAGCAGAAGGATGAAAGAGGGTTCATAAATTCCAAAATAATTCTATGTAATAGTTAAGGTTAGCTAGGATGTGAAAAATATCTCGTAAGGGATCAAATTGTAAAAGGAGGAATGCCTCCTATTTTATTTTGTAAATTAGAACATAAGACTTATTCGGGACCTTGGTCCCGAGCTAGAATGGAGGTTTTCTTCTCCGTTCTTTCCTACCAGTGGCCGTAGTGAATGGAGACAATGTATCTTTACAAATTTTAAATACAAAACTATGGCTTAGGCCTTTTACTGAACAAAAAAAAAATTGATCCGTAGGCTTACTTTTGGTTTGGTAGCAGCTTGCTATGCTTACAGTTACTGCCTATTTCTAATGACGATCTTATATTTCGATAATTATACAAGAACTTATGACAATTTTACTTGCGTTCACAATTTTTCTCTGGTATAGTTCCTTTTAATTTTGGTAAAGCCCAACTATGTATACACATATACATATATATACATACATACATATATATATATATATATATATATATATATATATATATAT
>MU227859.1:2496627-2524295 GCA_018584345.1 Thuja plicata | reverse complement strand
TAGCATTCATGTTTAGATGATATTGCATATTTCAATTCATTAGTATAATCTTGCATAATCTTTGCATTGCATTGTTCATCATGATTAAAATCCTTCGTTCTTAGATGGTTCATAGTTGTGAGGCCCTTGTCTTGAGAGCAAGTTTCAAAACCCCATCTAGATAGAAGGCAACAGGTCGAATCACGCATACAGTCAGGATGAATAACTCATATTTAGTCTTGGCTGTACCTGGTGAAGAATGACTATGTTGAAGTGTGTGGTTGATTTAGAAGGCCAAAATTAACTCATACAGTTATGCACACAAGGTTAGCCTAAATTGTAAATGTAGTTCAATCCTTCTATTTATATTTTGTGACAAGAAGTCAGAGGAATTATGCAATCAAGTGTGACATACATCAATAAGAACATAGACCAAATCAAGTCACAAATGATAACATCAAATCCACATGAAGTAAAAACATCAAAAAAATTAAATCACACATTACCAAATTAAGCTAATTGATGGGGTCACCAAGGGAGAAAAAGAAGTGGGCCCTGCCTTCTCGGTTTTCCTAGTGATGAAATAATACTTCTTTGTTTACAACGAACTAACCTTACACATTCATTCCATCAATTGAATAAAAAAAAGTAGATTTATTCTATATCAATTAAATGCTTAAATATTGTACTATCTCAGAAAAATTCAGTAATAGGAAATGTAGTGCTTGAAGTCTACTTTTCAAATATGTGATTTATTTTAATACCCACATGGTAGAAATTACTTTTAAGTAGGTGTTATTGATCTCTAAGTTTTGTTGTCTATTAGTGTCACACACAGTCATAATCAAGGCAGGTTGGTTAGTCATCACTGTGACCGAGCCATACCACTAAGACCGTAATGTAAATGACTTGTGTAATTTTATGTATTGACTGAGCAGTACTTATTGCCGAGAAAGTCAGTGGTCGCTGAGTACTCAATAGATGTCGAGAAGAATGATTTCTGAGTTGCATAGAAGAGTTAGTGTTGAGTGACAACATATGGATATGTCGAGTGAGATAGTATTGATCGAGCACCAGAGTTTGCCTATGCCGAGTAAGACAATGTTTGTATATGTGTTTGGAATGACACAAATACCAAGAAAAACCATTTTGGATGACTTCTATGAAGAATTTAATGATCATGGAAAGAGGTTTAATGCATTAATTATGCGTTATTTTATGATCATGGATCCCTATGCAAGCCATGCAACCAATCAAAATTAGGGATGCCTAAGCGGAAAAAGGTGACGAGTCTAGATTGTTGATCTTGATCTGGATGTTTTATCACTGAACTATATATGGGATGCTTCAAACCCTAATCTCATGGTGTGCGAGTATATGCATGTGTGGATGTGGATGTAAAGAGAAGAGATCATGAGTATATGCATGTTTTGCATATCTGAAGCATTGACCAAACATAGTGACCAAGAAGAGCAGAACAAAGATATATCATATTTAGAGACCAGTTAAGAGTTGGAAAGAGGAGATCCTTTATCAACATTTTTAGTGTAGACCGAAGGATCAGGTACTCTGTACTGATACATTCTAAAAAGTGAATCAGGGTAAATCTCTTAACATAGTGGTCATAACATGCCTTTGTAAATCTCTTAAAAGAATGCTTACTTTGTTGTAAGTTTAAATCCTTTAACAAGGTAGATTGTATAATTCTGAGAGCTCTTAATAGGGCAGAATCCTCACATGGTAGATCATCAGAAGTGATCAAAGAATTTTATCCCTAACAAACGCACTTTATTATTGTAGTAGTTAATATTTGTGGGTGTCATCCCCACCCTAGTTTTACCTTCAAGGGTTTTTGGGTTACAAAAGCTTTGTGTTATGTGTTCATTATAGATATGATTAGATATTAGATCTTTTAAAACATTTCAATTTATGTTTATGGATACATGGTTGAATAAGTTTGTTTAGAATCGGTAGAAGTTTTATAGATCTGATTAACCTCCCCTCTCAGTTATTACTTTCCCATATTAGACTCCCAACAATTGGTATCAGAGCATTGTTCTCTTAGAAGAAGTCTAACTACTTGAGAGTTAAGATCTTTGAAATGGAGGTTCATAAGTTGGGAAAGGACATTGAGAATCAAACAAATGATATCCAGCAGGCACTGTAGTAGCTTGAGACATCAAGAGAAGAATTGAGGAAATCCATAAAAGCTAGGAAATAATTGGCAACTCAGCCGAAAGATACTTCATATAAAGAAGAAGAAACTGAAGGTCTATTTGACAATGCATATTCAAAATAAAGAAATGCAAAAATTGAAGATCTATTGGAGAAGAACAACACATTGAAAGAACAAGTCAAAATTTTGAAGATAGAACAAGAGACTCAATCAATAACACTATGTGAGGTGATTGATCAGAAGAAGAAGGCTAAGGAAGACAAGAAAATGGAAGAAGAAGACAAGAGATAGATGGATACCATACTCGAGGAAAGGAATAGTGATGTGTAGAAGCTCAAAAATAGTCATTTGGACATGGTCAACCAGATATTATTTGCAAATCAAGAGATAAACATAAAAAAAATTGAAATTACATATCTGAGATCTGAGAACAATCAATTGAAAAATGAGTTGAGATCAGAAAGAGAACTCATTGAGAGGATAAAAAAACCAAATGAATCCTTGAGATACTTTGAGGAACTAATGAGATCACCAAGAAGGAATAGTGACACATCTGGACTTGGACATACTGAGCACCAGTCTTCCACTGAAGAAGGAGAATCATCAAAGAGTGGAGAACAAAAGAATCCAAAGCCGAAGAACAAAAAACCTACATGTTATCATTGTGGAAAACCAGGCCACATTGTACAACTAACATATACCGAAGCAAGAGTTGTAAGCCCAATCCTACACCTAAATTTAATGGATATTGCTTTAAATATAAGAAGCATGGACATTAGGCACATGAATGCAAGTCAAAGACTAGAAAAACACCCACTTCACCTAGATTCCAAGGACATTGTTACAATTGCCAGAAGTCTGGTCATAGAACTCACGATTGTAGATCCAACACAAAATCCAAATGAACATCCAAGAAACAAGACAATGCTCCAAGGAAAGGTAACACATTCAATTGGGATTATAATACGAGGAAAAATTGTCATTATTGAAGTGAAAATGGTCATGTTGCAGAGAATTGTTTAAGTACACACTTTAGAGGAAAATCCAAGAGTTGGATGAATGGAAGTATGGTCTTCTATAGTTGTCACAAGATCGGTCATACTAAGAGAGATTGCAAGAATAGAGCCCCAACACCTACTATTGAGGAGATAAGGAATCAGATGAATTTGACATGGAGAAAGAAATAAGATGCAAGCAGTAGTGGATCCAGTGAAGCCAAGATCACCAAATCCAATGGATCAGTTGATCACACTACTTTAAATTAAGAAAAAAGGTATGTAAGGAACTATTTTCCTAAATGTTATATTTAACATGAGTTCCTAACATAAGATGTATTAAAGTCCATATCTACATAAGTTAAGATGCATTAGGATAGATTTGAGGCAAGAACTGAGAAAAAGAATTGACATGCATAGTTGATGTCGAGCATCAATGTTAGTGTGTATGTCAAGCACCCATACCAACCAAGATGATATGTCAACCGAGTTTCAGTAGTGATCGAGTCACTATTTTGACCGAGTGATAGTGTGTGGTAATTGAGCTATTTCATTCAAGGACTGAGGATAACTATTATCCACCTACCACTGCATGAAGCATTTATTGAAGACCTAATTTGACCGTTTGAGGGTATATAATGAATTCAACCATTCATTTTTTCATTTCAAAAAGTGAATAAGATTTTGCAGAGCATTTTGAAGGTGATTCAAGAGAAATTTGAGCAGAGTTTGAAAATATTCCACCCATGTATCATCAGCAAGTATTGTGATGGTTGAAGACCCTTTGCTGCCTAGTTACCCTGAATTTGTTCCACAAATGCTAGTTTACAGAAATGGTAGCTAGTTCATCCATTTGTGTGAAGAGACAAGATAAGGAACTAAAGAATGTTCAGTTGGTTAGGAGAAATGCTTGTCCACTGCCAAATTTCTAAGTCATTCCTGAGAGTGTGGTGAAGGGAGATCTTACGAGATCCCTATTATTGATCCCACCTAAGGTACTCATGATCCATGATGTGTGAGCATGTTACATGTGCAAAATTGGAGAAGTTGGAGATTTTAAGTTGAGGAAAGCCTACAATAAGATATATGAAAATGGGGCTTTGAGATCTAATCATCAACACATTTCTAAAAAAGGGTTAGTCTGTGCCCTAGATTTCCCATGCAATTTGAAAGTCGAATGGATCAGCAAGAGTGGACTTCTCAATTTTTCCCTTCTTCTGACAACGCATGTTCAATTCCCTTGCACAATGAGGTAACCAGTAACTTAGTGGATGATGTCTTTAGTGATCTTTACTGGTCCATTTAATTAACAAGGAATAAAAATTTCTATGATCATAGATCCTAAAATTGACTTCGGAGTCAGAATCATTGCACACAAGTTTTACCAATCGAGAATATTGGATAGTGTCCCATGTGTAGCGGTTGATCAAGCATGGAAAATAGTAAAAAGGGATCATACTTATGATCTTTCTGAGCTATAGATGACTCAACTTGCTGATAATTTATCAACAATTAGGAGGCAAAGAACTCTATGTGTAAGTTTAGATCCTTGTTAGTCTGTATATTTTATATGTTCAAAATATTTTTCATACTATAGGAGATTTAGTATGGAGTCTGGAGCAACCGATCATAGTAAAAATTAATGAGTTTATACAACAGTTAGGAGAAAATTTTTCCACTGTCATGGGTAATTATTTTGTTGAATTCAAGAAGAAGATAATATTAAGGAGAAAAATTCCTGTATCACTAGTTGAGAAGCATTATGATGATTTTTTCTTTCTAGTTGATATTGATAAAACCTATGTACAAGCTGTAGTACCGAGGGTAGCATGGATAAGGCCATTAACCTATGAAGTAAAAATAGATGAAACATCTACAACAATCACAACTCTACTAGCAGAGGCAGTTGATAGAAAGGTTAAGAGATTTGGAAATTATGATAAACCTAAATCAAAGATAACTAATGAGTTAAAGGGTAAGACTATGGAAAGGGAGAGAAAGATAATTGTGATCTTGTGAAGTTGTTAGGAGAAGAAGAAGAGGAAGATGCACCAGTACATATCACACAAGGTCAAGGTGAGGACCAATCTAGTGACTCAGAAGAAAATGAAGAAGAAGATGTGGAAGTGGACAAGAAGGGTAAGAAAGTGATGGTTGCAGAGCTAACCAAGAAGAGGAGTTCAAAACAGAAATTTAATCCTCCTAGCACATCTCGATCGAGAACCAGGGAATCTACAATTACTATATGAGGCGAGCCACCAAAGAAAACATTAGTAAAGAATGGTGAAGTGGCAAGATCAGGGAAGAGAAAACAACTTCAAACCGAATCTGAGTCGAGCCACTCTAAGAGGAAGCCGAGAAGAAAAAAATTATGGGAAAAGATGAAGAATTGAAAGAAATAGAGGACATCAAAAAATTCAAAGTTGCAACACAAAAACATACTACTAGCGTTGATGAGATTTGTCACAACATCACGAATTCAGCAGGTGTGTCTGGATTCAAGTTTATTAAGTTTGAAAAGTTAAGTAAAGTTGATAAGACAAAGATAGAATAAGAAATGATGGACATGTTTGTTTTATAAAAGATGACACCATTGGATATTGGGAATTTAGTCCCTGAAGAACTATAAGTTAAAATTGATGAGAGATGGCAGCATGTCATTATGATAGAATGGAAGATCAGAGAAGGAGCATTAGCTCAAATTATTCCTAAATTGACAAAGAAGCAGAAAGCTAAATTAATGGACCAATATAGGAATAGATTCATTCCTGAATTGAGAGCTTATTCTATATTGAAGAATGATGCTGAAGGTGTTGTGTAGCAGAGCCAAAGGATATGGAAGATTACCTTTGGACTAATAGTGGATAAGAACAAAGATGAAGGCACATCAAAAAAAGTTGAACTTGACAATAAGGAAGATGTTGATGAGCCAGATAATGATGCGAATGAGATAAATGAAAATATTAAAGATGAAGTGAATAATATTGTTGAGGATGAGATGAAGGATAAGGTTGAAGATGAATAGATTGAGGAATTGATGAGGTTACACAAGGTTTGAATGTCAAGGAGAAGGGTAACAAAACACTCATAATTCTAGAATCACCTACCAAGGAAAACCTTGAAGTAAATGCAGAAGGAGATGAAAGGAAAGAAGATCAAGAAGATAAGTCTGCATCAAATATCTGCAAATAACATGAAGGAAACATAGAGGAGACCAAGACTCTTGAAATCGAGGAGAAACAAGAACCTAAGGAGGAAGAGGCTATTCAAGAATTAATACAGTTACCTAATGTCACTCCTCTAGTACTTACTAAAGTCAAGAGTGTTGATACATCATTGATGTAAGGAGGGTAGGAAGATGGGGCGTAGGGGCACTCCCAACTACCAAACCAACTTGGAGACACAATATAGAAACAACAACAAAATAGTGAGAGAAGAAACAACAGAGATCCTTTTCATTAATTGATCAAAATCATTACATGCCGAGCTATAAAGTCTTCCTAGTTTTGGACATATATTCAATGAATTACAAAATAATCTTTGTACATGTGAGGTCACAGACATGCCTTCCAGATAATTCAATGCCTAACTTTGTATCTTCTCTAAAACTGATGCCTAAAACTAAGAACAAAGAAAAAAATATATACAAGAGTCCACCCAAGAGGTTGGTGCTCAAATTCATAAGAGAGACCCAAATTTAGGTCCACACAGATCCCAATGAGAAACCCCACATTAATTAGCCACATAAATTAAATGCATAAGTCGGTCACCAGATCCAACTCCAAAATAAACAACTCGGGCAAAGGATGACCGAGAAAAAGAGGGACTCGGTCAAAGAACACCTTGAGCAACAAAAGACAAACCCGAGTGTCAGAAAATGAACTCAGAACAAGCATAACCGAGCAACAGAAACTGATGTAATTTTTCTTGAGAATGAACACTCTGGTTCTTCTAAGAACCCTCCTAGCTTGAAACTAATCCAGAGTCATAGTCTAGGGAAATTGAATCAACTTTGTCCTTGCAGTACGAGTCAAGTCAGCGATCACAATCAAAGTTTGTTACCATCGGGCATGGGTCCCAAATTTGATCATATCTTTGGATTACACCAGAGTCAGTAATGTTGTCATTTATGAAGGACATCTTGCTACTGACGCAACATGTGTTTCTCAACACCCTAATGAAATGTATTTATTAGCATTATCCTTGGACACATATGTGTTTCTCAACACATATTGGATAACATAAACAATAGATCGATAGCACTCAAACACATCGCACTCACAAGCACGATGATGTTTCTCAACACCTCATACATATACACATCCGAGAACTTTGAAAATGGCTGAAGTATGCTGAGATTTTCTTTGTGTGTTGTCTGTTCTCATTGATTTTTGTTAATCTTTTCTTTGTCTACTACTTCTTGGTGCGGTCCCGATGATCCAGCAATGTCAAATAAACAAGGTGTATGTGATAAGAGCTCCTCCATTAAGGTGGAAAAACCTCACATCCCTCGATCCTATTTATTTTCACGCCAAGGTGACGTCACAACTATCTCCTTGACTGTTATTTCTCTACTTGTTTACACAAGATTGCACTCATGGTTATCTTGGCTTGAATACCTCGATGCTAGTGTACTCTTGCAACATCAACTAGAGATAATGTTCAGGTCATCTTGGCTTTTGTGCCCCGATGCTTGTGCTAGTTTCTCATATCTTATCCAATGAAAGTCATATTCATATTATTATGGTTGTAGTGGCACCAGTAAGGATTTTATTGACTCCGATGTTCCAAAAATGCTTGATGATAAAAAATTTCAATGCTAAAGGTTCAGTGGCTACACCTTAGGTTGCATTCATGTTAGTCTTGCATCTGCATCTGCATCAGCTTGGTGTTGAAATTTGCTTAATATCGATATCTCTCTCCAATGTGAAGGACTTGAGGCCCTTATCAATCAATATTCCTTTTTCCAAGTGATCAGTTGTGCGTTGATTGATGTGAAAATGAAACCCCTCGCTCTTTGACTATCCTGATTCCATTTTTAGGATCGAAATCGAAATCTAAAATAATCTTTCTTGTCATTTTTAATGTTTGACTTTTTTAGTCAACTACAACTGGCCACTTGCACAATCATTCTCCTAGAATCCAAACCAATAGAAATCTCTCATACTTTTCTTCCAGTCAATCCATCTATCATACTTTTGGTCAATCTCGGTCAAACAAGACCTCCCACCAAGTGCAGATTTTTTCCTAACCCCTTGCGACCTATTTCTAATCAGATTAGCTTCTTCTTACATCATGTTATCAATCAAATTGCTTCTCATCACTGGGGCACCTAGCCATATTTCAATTTCTCTCTCGAGGGGGCAGGATCAAGACATCAACATTCCAATGATCACATCCTCAATCAAAACCCCATCGCTTGGGCCATCTTAGCTTCATCACATCAAATCAAGTTTAGATCATCTTAAATCGAAGGAAACCTAATCAATGGTCTTGTACAGTGGTAAATATACTCGAAACCAGACAAGATCAGTCTTATATAAGCTATTCATTATTGAAACTAGATACATTGATCAAATTAGCTTCATCACTTCGAATAAAGTCAATTTGCTTGGTAATCAAATCTCTAACGGTAATCAGTTTCATCGCTTGAAATCAAATTGGTTATTCATTCAAACCAATCAAAAGGTTTAAGAGTTCTGGACAGATGCCAAATTTCATCATTTAAAATCAATCTGAGTATTCTGTTTATATCTTCTAATCAATTCATCCAATCAAGCTCAAAGTGGGTCTTCTTCTTCAAAAAATTGGTTTCATATCTTCAAATCAGATTGTTTTGGGTCTTCTCGCTTACAGGCCTTTGAATCAATACACTGATCGCACATCAATTCAAAGAGGGGAAAATGTAATCACATAAAAATGGTCATCTAAACCCTAGACCCCCAATCACAACAATTAATCAAGAAACGATAATCTTGATAAACCCTAAGTCCTAAATCAAACAATCAATTCCTCAATCTATCAAATTCAAACTGATCTGACCTAAACTCTAGGTCCTAATCGACCATCTTACTTGATTAATTAATTCCTAAAAATACAGTACATTGGAAAATAAACCTTATGTTAATTATTTAATTGATATTCTAATATATTAATTAAATAAAATTTCTAAATTGTCAATAAAATCCAAAAAGGAATTAACTTAATTAATAAAAACAAAATGTGTATTTAAAATCAATTAAATCTTAAAAATGTAAATGAGGATGCAAGTGAAATAATCAAATGCTTCAAAAAGAAGATCATTTCCATCAAAGAAACAGTTTTTTTTTTCAACTAATGACTTCTTCGAGATTGCTCAGATTGAATTCATGCTTTTAATATGCCAAGATCACTTGGAGGCACATGCAGACAAAGTTGCACATGTCAAGAAAGATAAAGAGGTGTGGAAGCAACATATCATCCACATCGGTTTCCACATTATCAGTTGATCATGAATTTATCGACCACACACTTGGCTTGTGGAGAAACATACGCAGAACAAGTGGCGAGTAGGACCAATCAAAAAGTTCTTCTGTTGCTGCCCATCCCTGAAGATGTCATCAAATTTAGACCTTGTTGCTAGAATTTTGGATTTTTATCTAGATTTAGTTAACTGGTAGCTATTTTCAACTGGTTTTTTTACTCCCTACTGGAGTTAGGTTTTACTTTGGTTTCCTAAGAACTATGATAGGATAGAGGCTATAAATGTGTTGTAAAATGACTTATGGAAGGTCAACCCTTTTAACTTAGTTTTCATATTGTTACTTTGAATTTGAAAATTTTGATGTGTGGTAAAAGAGACATTGATCAGTTGGTTAATGAAAGATGTTTCAAATTTTAAATCTGTGTGTTTGAAGTGAATTGTTGAACTTTTATTGGGGTTCATTTTCATGTGACAATTTATTGCTTGTTTACTAGTCATTAAAATCAGATGTAAAGAATATGGTATGAGTTAGCTGTTATCATTTGATCCAAAGTATCTTTAAGTTTGTTGGCTTAAGTGGTATATTTTCTATTATACTTATTACATGGATTTGGAAATCATGGTTATGTGTTGAATGCTCTATGCCTTATACACTTTCTGGTTAAAGTGTTAGAATGTTTAAATCCTAAAATTCATTGAATACTTACAGGAAGCTATAGCTTTAAATTTAGAGGGTTTAATCATGAGAGATTAACCCAACTGTTAGCTTATATTTCATCTTCATATGATTAAGGGTTTTTTTTAGATTCATTTATTATACAAGTTTATTGGAGGGTAAATCTATTAGCCAACAAATTGCAAATGTGGTAACAAAAGAATATGGATTGATGCTTCAAAATAATATTATATCTGCCTTTTGGTTCACATGGGGACAATATTTTTGTTTTACAATTGTTGTGGAAAAATAACTTGTGACAAGATTTCTTAGGATAAATTGGGTATTCTGTGTTTACCTTCTTATGGTAACTTGTTGGGATATGCTTTTAAACACACACACACACACACACACACACACACCCCCATATATGGATATATACATAAATACCTAAAAATTGGGCAACTAGGTATAAGATTTCCAGGGTGTATATATACATATACATAAATATGTACTGATACTTGAAGCGTATATGGTACTCTGGAATAACTTTAAAAGTGGGATTAGAGTACAGTATTGATTATTTTACCTTCTTTTCTAACATCATGATGAGCTTAGTTGATTATTTACCTTCTTTGATTATCGATGTAAGCTATAATTTAGTGGAAGCTTAATAATTTTGATTATATAGGTAATCATGGAGCAGTAATAAGAGTATAGGTACAGTATATTGGGTCATGTAATGATCATAGTCACAGATGGTTATATATAGCTTTCATACCTTTATTTTATGGTTGATGGACGATTACTTAATGGTATCTAGTGATTAATCTTAACAATGACAATATTTTGTAGTATCATAGAATTGTTTTAATACTGCATGCTATGGTTTGAAAAGCTTAACTTCATGGCTGGCTATGGTTTAATTTCTTATCATGTTATTACTTGTGAGCTTATCATATTAATATCATGTTCTAAGGTTGGTCTCATTTATCCTCTCATGATGTGGTCTACTAACAATTGATTTGTAGGCTTAATTTTTGTTTGGTAACATCTTGCTATGCTTACAGTTACTGCCTATTTCTGATGACAATCTTATATTTTGATAATTATACAAGAACTTATGATAATTTTAGTTGCGTTCATGATTTTTCTTTGGTATAGTTCCTTTGAATTTTGGTAAAGCCCGACTGTGCATACATACATACATACATACACACACACACACACACACACACACACACACACACACACACACACACACACACACACACACACACACACACACACACACACACATATATANACACACACACACACACACACACACACACACACACACACACACACACACACACACACACACACACACACACACACACACACACACACACATATATATATATATATGGATGTTATCAAGTACACACACACACACATCAGTTAGAATGGTAATAAATACATATAGCTAAACATAGTTTTCACATATGATATTTTTGGGCAGTCTTCCGTGGTAGTTTTTTGAGCAGCTCTATGATGGTAAATTTTGGTTCTCTTTATGATGTATGATGGATATATTTTGCAGGGTGGAAGGAATTAAGTGTTCTCTGATTGGAAGTTAACTATGGTTATCAGTAATTCTTAGGGAAAGTATACAATATTTTATCTAGTTATGGTAAATATAATACTCAGTGATATGGGGCTATGTAGTTGTTTTCTGTCACTACATACTCTCTTTTGTATGAGAAAATGAGGAATTGTAGAATCACGTCCTTGTTTCAAGTTAATGGTTTGACTACTGCAATCTTTTAGGTATAAAGCTAGCTTATTATGTTTTAGTATGTGTTACTTGTTAGGGAAGGTCAAAATAGTAATGTTCTAAGGGGATGACTTACTAAGAAGTTGTGAGTAGCTGTATAGTTGAACAAGAAAAAGGAAGTGATGAGAGAATTCTATGGAGGCTTTCAAACTAGAATGTAAAGGAGCACTACTATGGCTGCTTGGGACAAATTCATATAGCATGTAACCCCATTAGCATGTAAATGGGGAGGGTTTGTATAATTAGAGAGGAAATGACTACAAAACATGTAATCTCCTATATATGATCCATTTCAATTAAAGATCAAAATATTATGTAATGTAAAGTCATGAACTGTTAAAATGGCTCTCATTGTATTAGTGATAATTCTATCACTGTTCCGCATTTGTAAGATGTCAAGTTATAAAATTTTAATAAACTAAACATTAAAAAAAATTGGGCTATACTAGAGGTTTTCTTTACTCCACTCTTTCCTCACTACACTGAACGAAGTTGTAAAGATTTTAATTCATTTAAATAAAAATAAAAATTATCTGTCTACAACCTTTGCAAAGATTTTAATTCATTTAAATAAAAATAAAAAATATCTTGCTACAACCTTTTACACACACACACACACATATATATATAGACATAAATTTTAACAAACTGTTTAAACAACACACCTAAAGGTTGTTTCGTAGGATAAAAGTTGTTTCCTAGGCTAAAAGTGTTAAATAGTCAAAGTTGACTAACTTTTTCCATGTTTAATTTGTTGCTTAGTATGGTGTTTAAGGGCAGCCAAAGTGTTGTTTATGATGGAACTATTATGTTTATAATTAAATATTATTTAGATATTAAGATTAAAACTAAGATTTTAATTTGTTGCTTAGTGTGTGCTTTTTAAAGACAGCCAAAGTGTTGTTTCTCATGGCACAATTATGTTTATAAGTAAATATTATTTGGATATATAAATAACTGTCAAATTTAAGATAAAAATTAAGAATTTTTTAAAAACCTTTCTCATCATTATATTTCTCACCTTATAAGTTAAGAGCTCTATTGGGCCTCATCCCTTTTAGATGTGGGTGTGCTCATTATGAACCTTTCATAATTCACCAATAAATCCTAACCTATTGACAAAAAATTATATTTTAAAATAATGAAAAATAATAAAAAAAAAACTAAATAAGAAATTTACTAAAATTTATTTAAGATGAATGATACAATCCATCCACTCCAGAAGCTGAAAGTTAATTGAGAGTGAAACCAAAATCTGTAGAATCCAGTTGATTTCTATGCGCAAAACTTAGAATTCAGCCCACATTCCAGAAGTAAAAGGATAAAACCAAAAATATATATAGCCTGGCTGATTTAAAAATGGCAAATTAGAATTCCACAAGGAAAGACAACTAAAATGACAATGCTAGTGACCGATTGCAAATGCAGTTACAAAAGAAATGGAGCGATGCTTCAATTAGTGCTGGTCCATTAGAATCTGAAGTCCTTTTAATTCAAAGATCTGGACCAACTTTTGACTGTGGCTCTCCTCCAATGCCTGCCACTGCCTGGCTGGATCTCCCTAGACACCCACGCGCAATAGCGGTAACCTTTTCAATCTACATAACAGATGCATAATCTTATCATTTGGGTTTCGAAATTACATGCCAAAAACAGAGATCAAACTACAAAACATTATTTTATTTTTTATTTTTGGATCAAACTGTTTGTGAGGTATTCAAAATTTGATTGACATAGAAATCATATTATATTATCCATCACAATTTATGATCTATTATGAAAATCATAGATAGCCACATTAACAAGTCTTAAATATGGACGCGGTTAAGCTCCTTATAAAATGCACTATTGACCAAATTTCAAAAATCTGAAAACACAATAGATTTTCTAGAAATTTTCAGCATTTATTTTTCATGATCTACATATTTTATGATTGAAAACTACAAAAAATTCAGTATATTTTCACAAAGAAAAAAAATGTTTAACTTATAACCAAAAAACAAAACAAAACAAACAAACAGAATCATAAAAATCATACCTTATAATCTACCATCAAAACTACAAATGATTACATATTTCAGATAACACTGCCCAAAAGTGTAATTGCAGCATACCTCCTGTCTTAAGATCTGATTCTCCTGCTGATAATGCTGTATGTTGGACATAATTCCTTCCACGCCCTGAGGTCCTAGACATGTTTGGCAGGTGGGTTTGTTAAGTGTATGTCGAAGTAACATGTTTTCATTGCGGAGCATTTGGTTTTGCTGGCGAAGAAAGCAGGTGTCATTACGACCTTCCTGAGCCTGCTCCAACCTCCAAACAACAATGTTTCAGTTAGGCCAAGATCTAACATTGTAGATTTTAATGATAATGAAATCATACAGTAAAAGAAATAGTAATTGATAACCTTTGTCATAGTTCTCTTATTCTGAAACCAGTATTTGATTTGTTGTAGGGTGAGATCCAGTGTATTGCACAGTTGGGCCTTCTGTTTATCATCAGGATGTGGGCACTCATTGAAAAATCTGTACATAAACACAGAGAGAACTCCATAAAAATTACAGTCGGGAACATCCTGAAAAAAATGTTTTGAGGTTAAAAAATTGTAGGATAGAAAACTAATAAAAGGGGCAGATGAAGTAGATAACCTTTCCAAATACTGAGTTTGTTCATTGCTTAAACGTTGGTAGGGTCTTCTTGATTCCTTTTTCATCTCATCATTGCCACCCCTAATTTCTTTGCCCTTGCTCTGCATTTTCTTGTCTCGCTCTTTGCCCTTGCTCTGCCTGTGAAAAGAAGCTAGTGTAGATGGTATTTAAATTAAAACCTAAAATGTATTTACATAGATTTTAAAAAACACAGGGGACATATATTTAAAAGTTGGCTAAATTCTAATTTGGGTGGACAATCTTAACAAATAATAATAATTAAATCAATAAATAATAAAGATGGGGTTTGTTTGTGTGTAGATCTATCAATTTTAGAATTGTCTTCTATTATATTAAAAAACATGTATCTACTGGTTTAATACCCATATTGTAATCTCCAATAAGTAATTGTCATCATGAACATTGTACCTTGTTATCTATTGTACTCTTGAATTTAAATTTACCAAAAAAATTCTATTACCAATAAACGAATTTAAATATTTAAATTAAAACCTAAAATGCACTTACATAGATTTTTAAAAACACAACCCACGTATACTTAAATATTTAGTGTGTTCTTAAATAAAAAATAAAAAAACTAAAAGTAATTTTTTAAAATAATTCATATAATATAAAATAGAGATTGAGGGAGATCTTGTGGTCTAAAGATGTGGTTTGTTTGTGTGTAGATCTTTCAATTTTAGAGTTGTCTTCTATTATGTTAAAAAATATTTACTTCATTTTTTGTTATTCATTGCATCGTATGATGGTTTAAGCACGTTCCAATAAGTCATTGTGATCAAGACATTGTACCTTGTTATCTGTTGTACTCATGAATTTAAATTTCCCAAAAAAACTTTTATTACCAATAAAATGAAAATAAATAATTAATAAAACAAACTTTGAGGCTACAATATGATAGAGAACACAAACAAATCCAGCTCACTCGTGTACTTGGAACCAAACATTTATCTCAACTAAAATGAAAGTAAAAACAACACCTAGAAAATACCTTCAAATCTAGGTCACTAATGGAGCTTGACCCAAACGTTTATAAAATGAAAAAAAAAAGTAATAAACAACATCAAATTTTTTTAATGAACAACGTTGTAGAGAATACAATCAAATTCAGGTCACTAATATAGGTTGACCCAAATAGTAATGACAATGTAAAAAAATGATAAAATAAAAATCCACATCACTAATCTAGCTTGATCCAAACATTTATTTTAATTCAAATAAAAATAAAAATTAATTAAATAATCATTGAAGCTATAATGTCAAGCTTGACCTAAATATTTATCTGAAATACATAAAATTAAAATTAATAAAATAAACATTGAGGTTGTAATATCATAGCAAATACAATCAAATACCACTAATCAAAATTGACCCAAATATTTATTGTAATTAAATAAAAATAAAGATATATAATATAAACATCACTAGACCAATTCAAATCAAGGACATAAATAAATTTTATCAAAATTTAAATAAAAATAAAAAATAAAATAAAATAGCTAGTGACCCAAACATTTATTTAAATTAAAATAAAACTGTAAAGAATACAATACTTTCAAGGTTACTAACCTAGCTTGACCAAAACCTTTATCTTAATTAAAATAAAACCATAGAGAATATAGTCAAATATAAGTCATAGCTTGTTCCAAACATTTATCTTAATTAAAATAGAACAAAAATTAATAAAATAAACAAATGCCATAGTACCATAGAGAATACAATCATATCAAGATTACTAACGTAGCTTGAAACAAACATTTATCTTAATCAAAATAGAAACAAAAGTTAATGAAATATAAAGAAAATATTCAACAATATAATTTATTAAAGATGACGTGCTATTCTCTTCTCTCGCATTTGGCTAATCGTCGAATGCGTGGTTATCATGATAACCCTAGCAATTTTCATACGCTCAATTTTTTTCATAGTCGTGACCATCAATCTGCTATTGTTGCACGGCCTCCAAGAGTTCCTTCTCCCCAGATTCAGAAAGGACTTCCTTTCCATAGAAGAGCACCTACCACTACTTCTTTTTCAGCGGGTTGGAGATGGGGAGGCCTATATTCCATTCCTAGATGCCATGATCAATTCCTTTCCTAGTTGCGATATACCTCTTTTTCAGTAGAGAAGATAAATTAACAAATTTTCTTCTTTGAGCATACTAAATACGTGCAACATGACTATGGCTTCAGTCTGGGATTTGATTTTGATCAGCAACAGATCCTCCCTAATGGTTGGGTTGAAGTTAAATCAAGGAAAAGTAAGCACAACCCCTCTTTGTTGAAAGGATATCACTTCTATCTTCCTACTAAAAATGCCTTCAATGGTTTTACCTCCAAGGATAATGAAGCTCCAGTCGAATCTTAGCTGTTGAATACACTAATGACCCTGACTGAGGAAGATAATCTCCTTATGAAAATTTTTATCTATATGGATTCTAGTAGGATCAAGAAGAATTCGGCCCTATGTAAGAAATTTGGAATCCTTGCAAGATGGAATGGTTTTGGCACATCTACATCTCACATTATGAAATGGTTCGAGAACCAGTATAAGGGCAAGGTAAGTACTGCTGCTTTGTCAGATGGATTTTTCCTTTTAAAACGTAAATCAGAAGAGATTAAGAAATGTTTTCTTTTATCAGAAAACCCTAGTTTTAAAAGGAAATAATTTTTCCTTTTTAGAGTGGAAACCAAATTTTAACCCTAGTTTGTTGAATTTTTTTTTTGGTAAATATGTGGGCATGTTAGAAATCGATCGACCCCAATCGGATAATATTATAATAACTAGGATGGATATCAATATTAATACCTTTAACCCAATCCTAATTAAAAGCCAAGATTATTTTTTATGAAATCAAACCAGTAATCCTTAAATCAGAGTTTAGAGTAGAGACAGAGGATTTAATTACATAAACAAGGTTGATTTGTCACCCTAGAAAGATGTGTAGGAAAGAAGATATTGTTTTGGATTATAGGCAAGAAGAGGTTGAGGAAATAAAAATAGTGGTAGATATTAAGGATAGGGAAGTAACCCCTTCTATTGAGCTTGAGTCTACTCCTAACTCCCACTATCATGAAATCTCTATTAGATTTAACAAAGTAGGGGGTGGCTTCTATCTCAAAGATAATCATAATTGTGAATTAACAGGAACTGATAAGGATCTTCCAGTTGGTAACAATAATGGGGAAGTTAGGGAAGATAGTTGTCTGCTTAACCTTTCTAAGGAAGTTATAGAGTCTACAAGAAAAATAGAAGAAGAAGTGAATGAAACATTTATGTGATATTGTGGTAGATGAATTGATGGAACAATTCTTGGATGAAATTCATGATAAGGAGGAATTCATGCATCAGAAGGAGCTTCTGATTAAAGAATGCATGATTTTGGAGAATCCCCTTACAATTGATGATATTGAACATCTTCTTACATAGATTAAGGATCTAGAGCATAAGGATCAAGAGATGTTAGGTATTGTTGCTAATCAGCGTAGCAAAGACACGCCAGACTACGCCAAATTAAGTAAGAAAAGGGGAAGAAAATCAAAGAAAGAATGAAGACTAAAGGATGGGAAGGTTGCGAGTCAGGCCAAGCTGACTGATATTGTTTATGTAGGGAAGGGGAAGTTTCTTCCCAAATCGCCATGAATATTCTAACTTGGAATGTTAGGGGTTTAAACTCCCCTAAATAACAATGGATTTTAAGACGCTAAATCTTGAACACTAATGTAGATCTACTCCTGTTACAAGAAACTAAATTAGACAGTTATGAGTTATCGAGCTTTAATAGAAAACTAGGTTTTAGGGAACTTTGGGGAGTTCCAGCTAGGGGGACTTCAGGCAACCTAGAACTTACCTGGAACCCAAGAAAAGTGGTTCTTTTAGATCTACTAGATCATGTTAATTGTTGTTTTGGTTTAGTAAAGAGTTCCCAAATGAACTTAAGCTTCAGATTATTCAATGTCTATGGTTTGATCCCAAACAATGAGAAGGAAAGGGTGTGGAAAGAGACCGAAGGGAAAATGACTGAATTTGATAACATAATCTCCATCATTGGGGGTGATTTTAACAAAATCACAAAGGCTTCAGAAAAGGGGGATCTAATAGGCTTCCTAGAGTAGTGGAGGACTTTAATGATTGGATTAATAGGAATGGCCTCACAGAAATTGTCACCCCTATGGAATGCTTCACATGGAACAATAGGAGAAAAGGATTTAGTTTCATAGAAGAAAAACTGGATAGATTCCTACTTTGTGGGAACTTAGCTTAACTACCTTTTACTATGGCAGTAGAGGTGAAACCAATTTTGAGATCTGATCATTTCCCAGTAGAACTAAGAATTCTTAAAGATAAAAGTCCAGATAATTGTTTGTTTAAACGTGAGCAGATGTGGTTCAAGGAGGATGTATTTTTAGAGATGATTAAAGGATGGTGGAAGGATGCTGAAGTCTGCAGATATAAAATTCACTAGGTTTTTAATAAATTATTTTTTTTTAAACAAAAGCTAAAGGTTTGGAATAAAGCACATTTTGGGAACATATTTGAGAACAAAAAAGAGTTGGAGGGGAAATTAGGAACTCTTAATGATGATTTTTTAGCAAGAGGAATGGATAATTTATTATATGAGGAGGAGAAAATCCCCATGAAGAAGTATGAAGATGTTCTAGCTAAGGAAGATATTTTCTAGAGACATAAATATAAAGAGACTTGGTTAGCAGAGGGAGATAGAAACACAAAATTCTTTCATAATAGCACTAAGAAGAGGACGATTTTAAATAGAATAACATCTATCAATTATAAGAAGGGTCAAGTGATCGAGGATCCTAAGGGGATAGTGAATGAAGCTATCAAATTATTTGAGGAAATTTTCCACACAAGCAAAAATCCTAATTTAGAAGCTCAGGAGAGCATTATTAGAAACATACCTAAAATAATTACTGAGGACTAGAGTAAAATCCTATTAGAAAAATTTACTATGGAAGAAGTTGAGGGCACCCTTAAAAATATGAATACACACAAATCTCCTGGTCAAGATGGCTTGCCAGCATGTTTTTTTCAAAAATGTTGGGATTTCATAGGGAAGGAAGTTACAACAGCCTTAGATGGGATTAGGAACTCATGTAGATTTGTTAAGGAATTTAATAATAATTTCATTTCCTTAATTCCTAAAAAATATAAATTGGAAACCTTTAGTGATTTTAGACCTATAGCGTTGTGTAATACTCTGTATAAATTATGTTGGTAAATAGATTTCTTTTTCACTTTAACTCTAAAATACCCAAATCTTAAAGAAATAATCAAATACAACAGTTGGGAAATGTAACTAAATAACTAATTTCCCTTTGAATTTGAAGGTATAGCTCCCTTAAGTGATTAATCTCCAATGATTTTGTTCTTTCTTAATCTAAACGGGTTTGTTCTTAACCTGAGATCAAAAGAGGCATTCCGAACTAGGCCTAGACAGGAACTAGTTCAAGAAAGTAGATTCAACTTTCTCTTTAGCCAAATTTCAAGACTTTATAAATCATATAAGATCCAAAAATTGGCAATGCAAGTACTGATAATGAAAATGAAAATGCAAAACTAACGATCAATGATAACTCAACGATGATGAATCAATATTTTTTGTAAGAACATTTCTCAGAATCTATGGATGACACCAAGATTTCCCCTTAATTAACCATATCAAATCATAATACATAACTTTAGTTCAATCTTGAACTGTAAATCCAATTTAAAGAAACGTTCAAATTGATAGAAAGATAAATGCAATGGAATAGTTAAAGTATTTGCATACAGACATAAACGAATTTGACTCAGGAAAAATGAAGTTCTTCACACCAAAATTTAGCCAAACTTTCTATTGATTTTCAAAATAGTACATATAGATTTTCAGAGTTTGACCATTACAACAAGAGGTAACTGAAACGGTTCAACTTCCCTAACCAGAAATGATAAACAAAAGTTTATCCATTACAAACTCCATCAAAATTAGTACAAGAAGGAATATTTATGTTTTTCATTTTCTTCCCCTTATCTATTTTTGCCCTATAGGTGGTGACAACTGTGATGACCAGAATTAGCTCTTCATGTCTATTGATATGGACATTGGTATATCTGATGAGCCACCTAGAATGATCTTGAGTCAGGTTCTTAACTGCATCTACCCAATCCTTCAACTCTTCCATAGCTTTATAGACACACCCACTCAATTGTTGGAGTTTTGGCACCTTATCCAAGTGAGAAGAAGATTTTTTCTCCCAGCTTATCCACATAGTCACTGAAGGATTTTTCCATGTTATTCAATCTAATCATTTCTTTCCCTTGACCACTTGTCTGTGAATCCATGTGAAGACCCTGGAGGAGTTTAATATCTTTGTTTTGTTCTGCTTTGATTTTAACATTTGTCTGTTGTAGCCCTACTTCAGCTTGAATAATCATCCCAGTCTTAAACTCAAGGCTTTAAATCCATTTGATCAGAAGCTCATCTCCTTTCTGCAAGATCTTGGCTTTTATTTCCTCCTTTTTCTTCATTTTAACTGCTACATGCAGCGTGACTATGCATTCCTCACACTTTCCTCTCTCATATGTGAGAGTTTGCAAATTATTTTCAATGTAGTTTATCTCTTTCTCCAACTTTAGTAGAGTGTCACCCAGCTGCTCAATAACTACCAGCCCTTTAGATTTGAGCCTCTCGATCCATCGTTTACCAATCTGCCCAAAATGTGTGTCTTCCTTCAACTTGGCTATGATAGCTTGATTCTCTGCAGCATTGGGGTCAAAAGTGGTTTTGGCGCTCGGAATGCTGGAAACTGGAGTAACTAACTGTCTGATAAAGTTAGTTAGCTTAGCGACCTCTACTTTAAGTTGGACTTTAACAGTCTTGAGTTCCTTGAGCTCTTCCTCAATTACAATTTTTGTGGATTTCCACCAATCCACCTTAGTATCATGGCGAGCCAGTTCCATATCAAATTACTGTAGCTCAAAATCAGAGGTGGTCAAATCCTCAATCCTACCTTCTTTTGTGGGCTTAAGTACCTCCATGGTGAAGTTCCCTATTTCTGGGTCTCGGCCTAATGTAGATAGAGTCTTCGCTTTCTTCACCTTGCTCATGGTAGCATTGGACTGTAGGGCCCATGAGAGATTATCCTTGCTGGAAGATCCTTCTTCTATCCTCTTCCTCTTGCGCTTTAAAGTGTTCTCTATCCAAGACTCTGCGCTAGTGACTTTGGTGGCAGATACCAATTCCTCTATGAACAAATTCCTGATGACTGGAGGAGTAGCTTTAGCCCTAGAATCAAATGGAGTCACTGAGGTAGGGGAGGAGGAAGCCAATTTAATAACTTGAGCAACCTTCTATTTCTTTCCAGCCTCTTCATTTGATTCTATGGTCGCAATGCTAGAACTATCTTCACCCACTTCCACTATGACAGGAGACCCTCGCCTTGGAGTATCTTGGGTCGATGTATCACCTTGTGTGCCCATAGTGCTAACTTTGGCTGGTTTCTCTATTTATGTACTCTTAACAGGCTCATTCATAGACTTAATTGGTTTTGTAGAGACTACTTCTTCTATGGAACCAATGATAGGGGCTGAGCCATCTCCACATGTCTTGTCCAATGGAATCATCTTTTCAGGAGGCTCATCACCTCCACCCGCTGGTTGAGTTAGATCCTTGGCTATGGACAGGATAGTTTCTGAAGATGATGCGGGAGTACTTAGATAGTCTCTTTTGATGGATTTTGTTGAGACGGAAGCCTCCTTTCTGACCTCTTCCTCCTGCCCACCATCCATTCAACCCATTGCTCTATCCTTTTGTAAATCCCAATCATCAAAGTCTCAAAGTCATCTATAGCTTGACTTAGCATGGGTTTAGAGCTTATAGGAAGGGGCTTAATCTTCTCTATGTATGTATCATCATATATATGTTGGTCATCATCTTCTATGCCTTCAACTACAATCTTAACTTTGAACCTTTTAATTTGTTCAATAGTTAATCTTGCGTAGAACCGATCCTTGCTTTCTAGATCTTCTTTGCAGTTGGCGTAATAATCTTCTATGTCATCAATATGATGAATAGAATGACCCATTTGTAAGTAATCTTGGGCATAGTTCACATGATCATACTGTGGCCTCAGAACATCATATATTTCGAATTGAAACTTCTTTGAGAATGCTTTCAAAACATTCTTCACATCGGACTGGGATACACTGATGTAGGCTCCAATAGTCATCAGGAAATCGTAGCCTTTCTTCTAAGTGCCAACACAAATCAAGTTCACCTGGATTGCTTGTCTCATCACTTCAACCAGCACGATCATGTTGTCGGGATATGTGGGAAGGTTCAGAGGTAAATCATCAAATCCTGGAAGACGAATGTATGAGAAATTTACAAACTGGATAAAATAAGCTCCAAAAAGACTAATGAATGCCATGGCTTCCAGAGAAAATCTTCTTTCTAGGAAACCTTGTAACTCCTTGCACAGTCTCATTGTAAATGCATCATTAACTTTCAGATATTCATTATAACTATTATGCAATTGCAAACAGGGTAAGAACTCATAAGTCTTAACATCTTTTGGGAACTCTTCTAGCCTAGGAAGTCCTGGCCAAAGTTGAATTGTGGGTAAGATATATAGAAAAAATGAGGACATATAGAAATTATTCTGATGCTTAGCTCTATTTAGGACATTTCAGAGGTTTTCACTTACCATATGATCCCAATCAATGAAATTATGTTGAGAGCAAATCACCTGAACTAGGAAGAAATGGTGCTCAATGAAATTTGGCTGCCATGCTTCAATGGATTTGATTTAGGACTTAGGAATCTATCTCAGGAAAGCTGAAAGCAAGGAATAAATATTGCCAGAGGTTTCAATTCAGACAATTTTTCAAAAAAATTGGTAATCCCGTTTTAAACACTTCACTAATTTTATAAGTTCTAACTTCTTACTGTTAACGGTCGACTTCCTGTGCCACATGAATGAAAAGACTTAAGAATTTATGAAAAATTACATTATGAAGCAAAATATTTTATTTGAATTAATTACTTTACCTCTACGAGCCGTTAAGAAACATCTTTTCACTTTAGATAACTGTAATGGTAACTTTTTTGGAGACAATGGATAATTACTTTTCCGCTTCTCCTTTGGGTAGAGAAAAACTATTGGAGCACTCCTTATTCGGAAATCTACCATGGAGAAATTCTAACTTGTTACAATATTAAAATGTCATGTTACAATTTCATCTTCTTTCTTCATGACTTGAATCGCCTCATAGGTTGATTTTTTTTATAAATATTGCATATGACAATCTGGTGGAAAATGCATCTTATGGGTTGAAACCCGCCTATGGAGGTAGCGAAGAAGCCACTTTCTTCTTTTCTGCCGATAACCCCTATCTCTGATTTCTCATTATTTAATCACCTTGTTGGCTTGTAGGGATTCATTCTGAATGCCATAGTCTTTCTAGCCTCAATCATCTATCTTCCACTTCCACTGACCGTTAGGACTTTAAGAATTGTTGACTATGAAAAAGGCACTCTATAGGTGATTATCCGCCTGGGGAGAATTCCAAAACCAATTTTTTTCCAATAAGAAAAGATGAAGTATCAAAGATAAATATTTCAGAATCATACAAGATCAATGTTAGAAACCTCTGAATCATGACCTTTATCGGATTTGGGAGCTTGACCTACCCAATTTGACATGATCCCGGATAACCACCCCTGGCTTACAAAGGAGAAGGTAATTTGGGAAAATCCAATAAAGGTTTCCCTAGCCTAAGGAGAAAATCTAGACTTAGACTCATGACTTGCACAATGTGTTCAATACCACTACTACACGCCAAGCATCCATTTTTCTCTAAATGTATGCAGAACGAAAATGGGGCAATAGTTGGCTTTGTCTTGGGACTTGGACATTCACATGTCCAAGCAAGGAAATCAAGTCTCTGATTTCACAAAGCTCAATAAAAAGGTGGCTCACAACAAAACTAAAGAAAAACATAGAAAGAAATAGGGAAAGAAAACCTAACTAAGGAAAAAAAATAGGAACTAAACATAACTATAATAAAATACTGGGGTCACCTGTTTTAGATTCATGTCTGGTACAACTTTAAGTCCTAACCATTGTATGTCAGGATGAGTGCTTCACCATCTGGATAAGACAATTTAAAAGAATTCTTCTCAAATGCCTGATGGATCTTGAAAGGCCCTTTCCATAGCATCTCAAATTTTCCATGCATACCTTTTGGTGCCCTGCGTTTGTCCCATAGCAGTACCATATCTCCTTCCATAAATTTTTGAGGCCTTCTCCTTTTGTCAAACAAATTCTTCATAGGTGTATCATCTTAAAATGGAAGCACTTCCATGATAAGAACAAAAATAAGATCAAAGAATAAAGATCGGCCTAGTAGTAAAGAGAATTGACAGAAAGAAGATCAAAATGGTCAAGACACTTGAAAAGAAGTTGTCAGTTAATGAAGAACAAAAAAAACAAAAGAAAGACACTAAGGAATAGTCACCCATTGGAGAAAGTGAATAAGTGAGTGACTCTGAATCAATAGAGTCTGATGTACCACCCCCAAAGAAGCCAATAACTACTACTGCATCTAGGACAAGAAGTCAGACAACTAAAGATGCAAGTTCATCACCAGTTAAGAAAGGACAAGTGAGGAATTACAAAAGGAAGCCTCAAACCTGGAAAACTTCAAAACCAAAGAGGAGAAAAAGACTAATTCAAAGCAAGGAAGATATAGAGGAAACTGAACAAGATGAACAACCTGAAAAGAACAAACTTCCTACTACAATTTATGAGATTGCTGCATCAATCATTAGGCTAGGTTCAATAATTGAGCCTAAGATTAGAAAATGGCTAACTCTGAATCCCGAGGATCAAAACAAGATAGAAGAAGCCATCATAACAATAATGTATAAATTCAAATATATACCCATACAGTTTGAAAATAAAATTCCACAAGAACTTCTAGACAGGTTATCAACAAGGTGGACATTCGCATTAAATTCTGAAAAAAAAAAAAGGGAAAGATGCCTAGTTTCAATAATGCCACTCGAGTCCAAGCTGGAAGAAATTGTTGAAATGATGAAGTTACATTCAAAGAAGTTCTCAGCAAAATTAAGAGCACACAAAGTACTATAGGGAAACTTAATTGAGCCTAACAAAGAAAGTGAGGGTGCTTAGAGGAAAATACTCAATGTACCTAAAGAGGACACAAGCCCTGAGAGACTATTATCACTCACTGAAAAGCCTCACAATGAAGAGAATCAGGCTATACCGAGCCCACAACACATTCTTATAAATGTCAATGAGGATGACAATCAATTTGAATTGAACACCAAATCTAGTAAAGCAATGGATGACATTCCTCAAATTTGGCAGTCATTACAGGATACAACAGATGTCACAAACCAAGATGTGACAATAATAGATATCACTAAAGATCCTGCCAATGAAGTTAAGGCAGATGAAGATGTCACTGTTACCTCTGAGTAGATCAAGGAACATGACAAAATAATATATTCTACAAAGGTGAATATACTAAGGCGAATGCCATTATTGATACAGGCTATCAATATCATCTCACAAAATGAGAAGTCACCTGAGCATGATTCAAGCATTCCCGAGGATAAGGGTGAAGAGGAGAAAAAAACCACAACCGATGAACAAAAATAAAAAGATGGAGAGCATAAATATAAAAGTGAAGAAGAGAAGCAAGGTGATGCCACTCCAAAGGATAACGAAGGAGAAGTTGCAGAGAAAGATAAGGTTGATGTGGAGACATCCACACCAAACCGATAGGTAGACACCGAACAGAAGATAAAAGAAAGAACACCTACAAATCCTTCATCAAGTACATCAGACCAAGTAAAAGAACTTGCTATGGTACTGCATATAGGTGCCTCAACTACACTTTCAAAGAAGAAGAAGAAGATTAAGAATCCAATCACCCTAGATGAGATCATTGAAATACCAGACTGTGATCCGAGGACATTGGATCCAGAGTCAATAAAAAAGTATGCAGAACTTTGTAAAAGAAAATCTATCCATGATAAGCTTAAAAAGGAGAAAAGGGACACATAGGTACTTGAGACAACCAAGGAAATACTTTTGTAGATTGTACCTGATAGTGACATTGATCAAGATGCTCCTATACTTGATCAATTAACAGTTCTTACAAATGCCATCACATCACATAATATGGATGCAAAGAAAGCAATAGAAGAATGTGTAGAGAAAAAGTATCAATACAAATTAACAGATAAATCAGCCAAGAAGTGGCCGAGAATAACGTAAAGCTATATGAACTAGTCAATGAATTGGAACCAATCATTTTAGAAGCTATAACCTTAGTTCATAAGTTATGCACAATGGAGCAATTCACTAAGGAGAATAGTGAGAAGATTGCACAGATAGATGCAGATCTAAATGCTAGTGCACAAGGTCTTACAACCACTGACAATGCAGTCAAGTTGCAATATGAAAAGATTATGGAAGCTAAAAAGTTGAGAGTTGAGATTTTAGAGGTAGAATCAAAATTCAGAGATGAGGTAACTGAGCTTCAGGCTATACTTCTACCAAATCTCACATTACTGCAACAACATATGAATTCGTCAAGATAATTCATTGCCACCCCGGAGATGTCTATCACCGACAATATCTATGATATGCATGCAAAAATAAAATTGGAGCACATGGCCCTGGAACACCTTAAGGAGAAGTGGAAGAAAATGATAGAAGACATGTGCAGAACTCCCATTCCCACATTTTTGACAAATTGTAAGTATTACACCTTTGTCCTTATTATTAAAAAGGGGGGAAATAATAAAAAGGGGAAATAGTATAAAGGCAAGTGTACATACATACATACATACATACATATATATACATATACATATGC
>MU227859.1:2475897-2487882 GCA_018584345.1 Thuja plicata | reverse complement strand
GTATGTCGAAGTAACATGTTTTCATTGCGGAGCATTTGGTTTTGCTGGCGAAGAAAGCAGGTGTCATTACGACCTTCCTGAGCCTGCTCCAACCTCCAAACAACAATGTTTCAGTTAGGCCAAGATCCAACATTTTAGATTTCAATGATAATGAATTCATACAGTATAAAAAAGAGTAATTGATAACCTTTGTCATAGATCTCTTATTCTGAAACCAGTATTTTATTTGTTGTAGGGTGAGATCCAGTGTATTGCACAGCTGGGCCTTCTGTTTATGATCAGGATGTGGGCACTCATTGAAATATCTATACATAAACAGAGAGAGAACTCATAAAAAATACAGTCGGGAACATCCTGAAAAAAAATTACAATCGGGAACATCCTAAAAAAATGTTTTGAGGTTAAAAACTTGTAGGCTAGAAAACTAATAAAAGGGGCAGATGAAGTAGATAACCTTTCCAAATACTGAGTTTGTTCATTGCTCAAACGTTGGTAGGGTCTTCTTGATTCCTTTTTGATCTCATCATTGCCACCCCTGATTTCTTTGCCCTTGCTCTGCATTTTCTTGTCTTGCTCTTTGCCCTTGCTCTGCCTGTGAAAAGAAGCTAGTGTAGATGGTATTTAAATTAAAATCTAAAATGTATTTACATAGATTTTGAAAAACATAGTTGGCTAAATTCTAATTTGGGTGGACAATCTTAATAAATAATAATAATTAAATCAATAAATAATAAAGATGGGGTTTGTTTGTGTGTAGATCTATCAGTTTTAGAGTTGTCTTCTATTATATTAAAAAACATTTACCTATTGGTTTAATACCCATATTGTAATCTCCAATAAGTAATTGTCATCATAGACATTGTACCTTGTTATCTATTGTACTCGTGAATTTAAATTTACCAAAAAAATTCTATTACCAATAAACAAATTTAAATATTTAAATTAAAACCTAAAATGCACTTACATAGATTTTTAAAAACACAACCCACGTATACTTAAATATTTAGTGTGTTCTTAAATAAAAAATTAAAAAGCTAAAAGTAATTTTTTAAAAATAATTCATATAATATAAAACAGAGATTGAGGGAGATCTTGTGGTCTAAAGATGTGGTTTGTTTGTGTGTAGATCTTTCAATTTTAGAGTTGTCTTCTATTATGTTAAAAAATATTTACATCATTTTTTGTTATTCATTGCATAGTATGATGGTTTAAGCACATCCTTGTTGTTATAGTTACCCATATTGTAATCTCCAATAAGTCATTGTGATCAAGACATTGTACCTTGTTATCTATTGTACTCATGAATTTAAATTTCCCAAAAAAACTTTTATTACCAATAAAATGAAAATAAATAATTAATAAAACAAACTTTGAGGCTACAATATGATAGAGAATACAAACAAATCCAGCTCACTCGTGTACCTGGAACCAAACATTTATCTCAACTAAAATGAAAGTAAAAACAACACCTTGAAAATACCTTCAAATCTAGGTCACTAATGGAGCTTGACCCAAACGTTTATAAAATAAAAAAAAAGTAATAAACAACATCAAATTTTTTAATAAACAACATTGTAGAGAATACAATCAAATCCAGGTCACTAATAGTTTGACCCAAATAGTTTGACCTAAATACTTATCTGAAATGCATAAAATTAAAATTAATAAAATAAACATTGAGGTTGTAATATCATAGCAAATACAATCAAATACCACTAATCAAAATTGACCCAAATATTTATTTTAATTAAATAAGAATAAAGATATATAAAATAAATATCATTAGACTAATTCAAATCAAGGACATAAATAAATTTTATTAAAGTTTAAATAAAAATAAAAATAAAATAAAATAACTAGCATGATCCAAACATTTATTTGAATTAAAATAAAACTATAGAGAATACAATCATTTCAAGGTTACTAACCTAACTTGACCAAAACATTTATCTTCATTAAAATGAAACCATAGAGAATATAGTCAAATATAGGTCATAGCTTGTTCACAACATTTATCTTCATTAAAATAGAATAAAAATTAATAAAATAAACAAATACCACAGTACCATAGAGAATACAATCATATCAAGATTACTAAAGTAGCTTGAACCAAACATTTATCTTAATCAAAATAGAAACAAAAGTTAATAAAATATAAAGAAAATATTCAACAAAATAATTTATTAAAGATGATGTGCTCTTCTCTGCTCTAGCATTTGGCTAATCGTCGAACGCGTGGTTATCATGATAACCCTAGCAATTTTCATACGTTCAATTTTGTTCGTAGCCCTGGCCATCAATCTGCTATTGTTGCAGGGCCTCCAAGAGTTCCTTCTCCCTAGATTCAGAAAGGACTTCCTTTCCATAGAAGAGCACCTACAACTGCTTCTTTTTCAGGGGGTTAGGGATGGGGAGGCCTATATTCCTCTCCTAGATGCCATGATCAATTCCTTTCCTAGTCGCGATATACCTATTTTTCAGTAGAGAAGATAAATCAATAAATTTTCTTCTTTGAACATACTAAATACGCGCAGCATGACTATGGATTTATTCTGGGATCCGGTTTTGATCAGAAACAAATCCTCCCTAATGGTTGGGTTGAAGTTAAATCAAGGAAAAGTAAGCGCAAACCCTCTCTGCTGAAAGGGCATCACTTCTATCTTCCTACTAAAAATGCATTCAGTGTTCTTTCCTCCAAGGATAATGAAGCTCCCATCGAATCTTAGCTGTCGGATACACTAATGACCCTGAGTGAGGAAGCTAATCTCCTTATGAAATTTTTTATCTATATGGATTTTGGTAGGATCGAGAAGAATTTGACCCTATGTAATAAATTTGGAATCCTTGCAAGATGGAATGGTTTTGGCACATCTACATCTGAGATTATGAAATGGTTCGAGAACCAGTATAAGGAAAAGTTAAGTACTGCTACTTTGTCAGATAGATTTTTCTTTTTTAAATGTAAATCACAAGAGATTAAGAAATGTTTTCTTTTATCACAAAACCCTAGTTTTAAAGGCCACAATTTTTCCTTTTTAGAGTGGAAACCAAATTTTAACCCTAGTTTGTTAAAAAAATTTCCAGTAGAGAGAGCCATCCTTCTTCCGAACATCCCCGTGGATCTTATCAGCTTAGAATTTTTATAAAAAGTAGCTAATCATTTTGGTAAATATGTAGGCATGTTAGAAACTGATCAACTCCAATTGGATAACATTATAATAACTAGGATGGATATCAATATTAATACATTAAACCCAATCCTAATTAAAAGCCAAGATTCTTTTTATGAAATCAAGCTGGTAATCCTTAAATCAGAAATTAGAGTAGAGTCAGATGATTTAATTACATAAAGAAGATATTATTTTGGATTTTAGGCAAGAAGAGGTTGAGGAAGTAGAAATAGTGGTAGATATTAAGGATAGGGAAGTAACCCCTTCTATTGAGCTTGAATCTACTCTTAACTCCCAATATCATGAAATCTCTATTAGATTTAATGAAGTAGGGGGTGGTTTCTATCTCAAAGATAATCATAATTGTGAATTAATGGGAACTGATAATGATCTTCAAGTTGGTAACAATAATGGGGAAGTTGGGGAAGATAGATGTCCTGTTAACCTTTCTAAGGAATATATGGAGTCTAAAATTTAAATAGAAGAAGAAGTGAACAGAACATTTCTGTGATGTTGTAGTAGATGAATTGATGGATCAATTCTTGTATGAAATGTATGATAAGGAGGAAGTCATGCGTCAGAAGGAGCTTCTAATTAAAGAATGCATGAGTTTGGAGAATCCCCTTACAGTTGATAATATTGAACATATTCTTACAAAAATTAAGGATATGGAGCATAAGGATCAAGAGATTTTAGGTATTGTTTCTAATCAGCCTAGAAAAGACATGCCACACTGCACCAGAGTAAGTAAGAAAAGGGGAATAAAATCAAAGCAAGAATTAAGACTGAAGGATGGGAAGTTTGCGGGTCAGGCCAAGCTGATTGATATCTTTTATGTAGGGAAGGGGAAGTTCCTTCCCAAATCACCATGAATATCCTAACTTGGAATGTTAGGGGTTTAAATGCCCCTAACAAACAATGAATTTTAAGACACTAAATCTCCAACACTATTGTAGATCTACTCCTGTTACAAGAAACTAAATTATATAGTGACGATTTATCGAGCTTTAATAGGAAACTAGGTTTTAGGGAACTTTGGGGAGTTATAGCTAGGGGGGCTTCAGGTAACCGATGACTTACCTAGGACCCAAGCAAAGTGGTTCTTTTGGATCTAGAAGATCATGTTAATTGGTGTTGTGGTTTAGTAAAGAGTTCCCAAGCAAACTTAAGCTTCATATTATTCAATGTCTATGGCCCGATCCCAAACAATGAGAAGGAAAGGGTGTGGAAAGAGATTGAATGGAAAATGACTGAATTTGATAACAAAATCTCCATCATTCAGGGTGATTTTAACACAATCACAAAGGCTTCAGAAAAAGGGGGGATCTAATAGGCTTCCTAGAGTAGTGGAGGACTTTAATGATTGGATTAACAGGAATGACCTCACAGAAATTGTCACCCCTAAGGAATGCTTCACATGGAACAATAGGAGAAAAGGATTTAGTTTCATAGAATAAAAATTGGATGTAGATTCCTACTATGTGGGAACTTAGCTGAACTACCTTTTACTATGGTAGCAGAGGTGAAACCAATCTCAAGATCTAATCATTTCCCAGTAGAACTAAGAATTCTTAAAGATAAATGTCCAGATAATTGTCCGTTTAAATGTGAACAGATGTGGTTCAAGGAGGAGGTATTTTTAGAGAAGATTAAAGCATGGTGGAAGGAAGCTGAAGTCTTTGGATCTAAACTTCACCAAGTTGTTAATAAATTAAAAATTGTTAAAAAAAAGCTGAAGGTTTGGAATAAAGCACATTTTGGGAACACATTTGAGAACAAAAAGAACTGGAGGGGAAATTAGGAACTCTTAATGAGGAAGTTTTAGCAAGAGTGGATAATTCATTATATGAGGAGGAGAAAATCCTCATGAAGAAGTATGAAGATGTTCTAGCTAAGGAAGATATTCTTTGGAGACAGAAATCTAAAGAGACCTGGTTAGCAAAGGGAGATAGGAATACAAAGTTCTTCCACAATAGCACTAAGAAGAGGATGATTTTAAATAGAATAACATCTATCAAGTATAAGGAGGGTCGAGTGATTGAGGATCATAAGGGGATAGTGAACGAAGCTATCAAATTATTTGAGGAAATTTTCCACACAAGAAAAAAACCTAATTTAGAAGCTCAGGAGAGCATTGTTAGAAACATCCCTAAAATAATTGCTGAGGACTAGAATAAAAGCCTATTAGAAAAATTTTCTATGGAATAAGTTGAGGGCACCCTTAAAAATATGAATCCAAACAAATCTCCTGGTCCAAATGGCTTCCCAACATATTTTTTTCAAAAATGTTGGGATTTCATAGGGAAGGAAGTTACAACAGCCTTAGATGGGATTAGGAACTCATGTAGATTCATTAAGGAATTTAATAATACTTTCATTGTCTTAATTCCTAAAAAATATAAATCAGAAACCTTTAGTGATTTTAGACTTATAGCGCTATGTAATACTCTGTACAAATTATTCTCTAGACTAATGGCTAGTAGTCTCCAAAAGCTTCTTCCTAATTTAATCCACGAAGAACAAATAGGGTTTGTTCTGGGGAGCTCAATTTATGATGGGGTTATTATTGCATAAGAGGCTATACATTTTGTTCTAAGGAACCAAGACTCAAGTATGTTAATTAAAGTAGATATAAAAAAGGCTTATGATAAATTAGATTGGCTCTTCTTGAGGAATTGTCTTACTACCTTTGGTTTTGCTAAACAATGGGTGGATTTGATTAATGAATGTATTTCTATTGCCAAACTTTCTATCTTGGTTAATGGATCACCTAAGGGATTCTTTGTGATTAAAAGGGGAATAAGAAAAGGGGATCCAATCTCCCCATTCGTCTTCATTATTATGCGTAAATCTTTAGGCTGATCGATTAACAAAGAAAGATCTGAAGGTAGGGTTAGTGGTATCTGAATTACTAAAGATATAAATTCGACTACTCATCAACAATTTGTGGATGACATGATGCTCTATGGACAAAGCACTATTGAGGAGTCCAGAACATATAAAAAGATCCTAAAATAATATGCTTGAGCTTCAGGGTAGGAAATTAATGTGGAAAAATTAGAGATCTTTTTTAATACTCAACTGGATCTGGAACAAGAAATCTGAAGTATTTTAAATTTTCTGAAAGGTTTCCTACAATGCAAATTATATCTAGGGCTTCCACTAGAATCTGGCACAAGGTCATCTAAATTATGGGAGAAAACTATAGGTAAAACCAAATCCAAATGACTTTTTGGAAGGGTAAATGGCTTACTGTTGCTGAAAGGGATACTATGGTCCTAGCAGTCATGTCAACACAACCTATTTATCAGAAAGCTTGTATAGATCTCTCAATCAAAAAAAGGGAGGAACTCAATAAATTGATGAGGTCCTTCTTTTAGCAAGGAACATGGGACAAAAAGAAGTTCTCTCTATTGGCTTGAGATAAGGTCTGTATACCAAAAGAGGAACTAGAGAAGGAGTAAAAGACATCAAATTCCAAGGGAAAGCTTTAGGGGCCAAACTAGTATGGCGTATGTATATAAAACCACACCTTAAATGGGTTAAAGTTTTAACTCATAAATATTTAAGTAACTCAGATCCTATATACATTTTTAGGGAGAAGTCCCCTTCTAGGGGTTCTGAAATCTGGAATTTCATTCTAGATTATAGGTTCATTATCCAGGAAAATTTGAATTGGAACCTAGGGAAGGGCGAGGAGGCCCTTTTCTAGTAGGACTCATGGGAAGGATATAAATCTCTACAATCAGATGGTAATTTGGAACAATCTAGAAGTATCTTGGAATCCAGATGTGGTAAAAGAGTCAAATATTATGTATCCTTTGATGAGGAAGGGAGGGGATGGAAGTGGAAGGATAGGAAGAACTTGAATCTTCCCCCATCTAAAGAAGACCCTCTTTGCTCCATTTCAGGAACAAGGAAAAATTCCTTGAATTTAGGCTCAGATAAGCTGAAATGGGAAGGAAGCAAGAATAGGGAATATTCAGTCGAGTAAGGATACATATTTCTTAGATCTAGAATTTTATGTTCTAAGGAAAATCCTCCATCTACATTGTTTTAGAAAAAAGAGTTCCTTCCAAAATAATGGCTCTTTACATGGTTGGTATCGCATAGGACTTGATTATGACATCAGAAACATTAAGGACGATGGGATTTTAGGGCCCAAGAAGATGCCCTCTCTATGAAAAGGATGAGGAAAAGATAGATCACATTCTTTTGGGATACTCGTACTCTTTCAAAATTTGGACATTATTATGTTCACAACTAGGATGGGTATCAACACTCCTGAGGTCTATCTCAGATATGCTTCAGTCTTGGTCACTTCTTAAAAGAGATTGAATTTATGGCTCATTATGGATTTCAGCTCCCTCAATTATTTTGTGGGAACAGTGGAAGGAAATAAATAGGAGGATTTTCAATGATAAGAATTTGGATTTAGACCAAATCTTGAACAAGATAGAAGTCTCAATCATTGAGCTTACAAATAACAAGATATTATACAAAAATAATAAGGATATGATAATGTCCCATTGGGATGAGAATATGAGGGGCAGATGAATTGGTCTCAAAATCCCTTCTTATATTAGTTCAGGGGGAATTTATACTTCACTCAAATGAGAAAATTGTAAATGGCTATCGCCTAAACAAGGACAGTTCAAACTCAATTTTGATGGGGCATCGAGAGGAAACCCTAGCAATCCAGGCATTGGATGTTATATACATAACTTAGAGGGCAAGGAATTCGCTAGGTTGGAAAAATATATAGGTAAGGAAACTAATAACTGGGCAGAGCTAAGGGCCTTAGTGGAGGGCCTCCTCTTATGTAGGAGCTTGGGTGTTAAGAAATTAGAAATTGAAGGGGACTCTACAATTATTATCAATTCACTAAGGAAGGGCTCTCTCCTTAATTGGAGACTTGACTCGATATTATCGAGAGTCTTGGCTCTATGCCATTTATTTGATAAGTTAACTTTTAATCACATTTATAGGGAAGGTAATAAGAGAGAAGACAAATTAGCTAATCAAGCGATTGAGAAAGGTTCGTAGGGATAATCATTTAATTGACGTAGCTTAGAGTATGATACGTATTATTGGATAGAGTATGGTATAGATATAAAGGGATAAAGAGGCAAGATAAACTTGAGCATAGAGGATAAAATTAATAGTACATGTAAAGGAAGAAGAAAACAAGGAAATATTTTTAATAAAAGGGGGGATAAAACAACATTCTCACCTGAATAGATAAAACAACATGAAGTATTGTTTAAATAATCATTAAGTACATTATCAACTAATAGTAAATGTAGTATCATTACATAAACAATAATTGGAAAGATAGGTAATCTTTTAAAACTGATGTGATGGTTAAAAAAGAGAAAGAAGAAATCTTAAAGACATTTAAATTTGGTTCTTTTTTCTTCCCTACATAGCACTTTAATTCTAAACCTAGACAGTTAGTAGCATTTACTCGCACTTTTACTCATCTTAAAATATATTAAATAGCCACTTCTCATATTACTCATGAAAGTTTACTTTCACTTTATCTTCCCAAGACGTAATAATTACGGTGTTTTTGATTGCAGGAAAAATAGGTTTTAAATGGGGACCCAAAACCCCTGACAAGCTAGAAATATAGATAAAACATGGAGGTACCCCAAAAAGAGACAGGACAGGAAGTCCAACCGCAGAAGAACAGACAACAACAGACAACAGGAAAAAAACTAGCAGCTAAGAAAACCACAAAAAAGACCAAACACCAAACCCAGAAACCAGAGCACTAAACCAGCTCCTTACAAGCCTCCGCAGTAATAATTACAGTGTTATTACTCTTTATGTGTAACAATACCCATATGTGTGTCACAATTTTATTAAAAATTAGTTTAATTATTGTTATCAGTATTTTACATTAAGCCTTATTTTGCGTCAAACACTTTCTAGAGGCTTTCACGTCCTCTAAGAAGACTATTCTGTCCTCTTGATTTTACAGTCGCTTGAATTTTTCCATCTAAAATAGAGAAATTTTTTTTGATTGAGAATCTATGGACACTCATATTATTGTTTTTCATGTCATAGGTAATAGACAAATGACGTTTAGGGGCAGCATCCAATCAGAATGATGGAATTGCATCCTCAACCCTTTTGATGATCTGGTTCCGAGGGCTATTGAGTTGATTTTTAGTGAAGATAAATATGATTTTGAATTTACGTTGATGACAAATTGGAAAATTTTGGGGTCCTTCATTTCCTTCCTTTTCCTAGCTAGGATCCCTAGAGGTGATATTGTAACCCTTTGTAGGAAATTTTTTTCCAACGAAATCCTGTTGGTTTTAGAGAACACAGTATACAGTATAAATCATAATCTAGAAACTTTGTATCTGGAGGTTTACATGAGGGCTCAGATAGGAAGTCTGGAAGAAAAGGATGACATTATTTGATGACCAACCATGGTATTCCAGAATAAGGAATCCTTTGATTCCAACTGGGGTGTGGTGGAATGAAATATACACTTTTTACTTAAATAGAAATGGGTTACTCCAAATAAAGATATAGTATAGTTCTGCAAATATCTTTAGGAGGAAGGATATCATGTCCTTGCATCTATGGAGAATGTAAACCTTAACTGTATTCAAGTTATAGTCCCAGTCATTGCTAAGAATAGTTGGCAGAAGGGTTTAAAGAATGATGCCAAGGGTAAACTAGCTATGACCAAGGCTGAAGAAGAAGAGGAAAATGGTGAATCAAACGAACTCATCATCGTCAAATGTAAATAACTGTAGAGAAGGGAACTATACTAATGGTAGTTATAATCAGCGTTTTATAGATTAGTGCATAATAGAATTATAATTTAGTCTCTCCCTTTTTGTATAGTACGGGATGAGCAGATAGCTTCTTAAGGATTATTATAAAAGGAGTGTAAACCTTTTAAAATCTCATAGATATAGTTAATGATGGTATTATATGTATAATCTGTGGCAGTTTCACTATGTTATAATTAGACTAATTTTTTTTAGCTTAACAAATAAAAGATTTTATGGGATAGGCTTATAAATAACAGATAATTCATGTAGTAGGCTTCTCGATGAAGGAAACCTTAGACAATGGTTTAATTTTTAGATCTATGGTAGTTGTTATTAGGGTGATACCACAATAGTGGGTTACACTTCTTTCCCTAAATGGACATTGAAGTCTACATTTTGTGAAAAACTTTCACATTCGGATGCATATTGTCGTTAAAATGTTTGAAATCAGAAGATGAAGTAAACTAGAGTCTTTTAGGATTTTCTGTCTAGATTCTAAATATTTTATTTTTTATTTTTTTTTGAATTGATTTTAATGTTTTTTTTTCTCCCACTAAAACTACTATGTTTCTGAAAACATCATTTTCAAAAAGGTACAATGACTTCGTACAACATAACTTTTTATCTAAAATAGATATCAATGCGCTTCTTTCAAATTTGGTTTTTTAACATCCATACAGAGGGCATGCAATTGGTTTGAAAATATTATCATGATTATTGCATATTCTATGAATGTTTGAAGCAGAGTCAACCATAATTTTGATATACCTTGACTGCGTAGTTGATAAATTGTTGTGTATTTATCAAAATTCAATTTTTTTACTTTTATAGAAACAAGACTAGAAGCTAGAGGGCACTGTTATTTTTCAATTTTTTTTTTCTATTTTCTACTATTTTTCATTGAACGTCAAACCTGGAAGTTTATATTTGATAAAAAACCTACATCCGATGCATGCCAAAATACATAGACCTAATTAATTCAAAATTTGTCAAATCTATATTCGTTAGAAAGCTCATTCAAAGTACTTGTGTGATGCAAAAGGCGGTGTCCCTATTCTTCCATTTGATCCCTACGCTTGAGCTCCGAAGCCATGAAAACTGCATATTGTCATTAGCCTTTGCAAATGGCCTCAATTTTGGGGGTTTCAATAGAAACTACTTTCAATAGAAAGTAGTTTCGATCAAAACTATTTAGTTTCGATCGAAACTACTTTCTATCGAAAGTAGTTTCATGATTTGGCTTTTATCCAACGTTTAGCAAAGCACTTTCGATCGAAAGTGTCTAGTTTTTATCGAAAGTCAAAGATTAATTTTGATAGAAACCTATGTCGGCCTATTTGGTGTCATTTCGGGTTCAGAATGATTACATATAAATAAATATATGTTTTTGTCATCTTGTTAATTCGAAAGTTGCAAAATACTTTGCAATTTGGAAAAAGAAGACAATTCTGCAATTTGTGATGGGAAATAAAAAGAGAAATCTAAATAAGAGTGCTGGACATTATTCAGAAGATACTGAACACAGACTACGTGAAGAAGCTCATGAAAGATATTATCATAATAAATAAGGTACATGTCTATATCTCTTTATCTCTCTCTCTCTCTCTCTCTCTTTCCATATTTTAAGTTGATGATTGTGACTTGTCTTAATGAAACATGCAAGCATGATATTGCAATACCTAATTTGATAAAGAAGACCTAATTATATCTTTGTATGTAGGAAATTCTCAAGAAGCACAACCTTATGAATTTGGAGAAGGTTTATCGCAAGGTGAACAAGCCCAACCTTTAGAATTTAGAGAAGGGTCATCTCAAGGTCAACAGGCTCAACAAGTACAACCTTCAGAATCCCAAACAAGTACACATCTCTCTCTCTCTCTCTCTCTCTCTCTCAATTTAGTCTCTTAGTAGTTAATTATTCATTTTGGGTGTTTCCCCTTAAGATGACCTATTAAGAGAATTTTTTATTTTATTTGCAGCCCAAGTACAAACAACAAATGAGAATGTTAATCTAGCCC
>MU227859.1:2444075-2459858 GCA_018584345.1 Thuja plicata | reverse complement strand
TATATATGTATATATATATATGTATATATATATGAAGACACATTGGTCAGGGAATACACTTTGATTTGAATTATTGAAATTAATGTTAAGAAGATTAGTATAATTTACCATACATGTTTTAAAACCATGGTTCAGTTAGAATTAACGGCCACCTAGGCAAATACATAACTTAAGATAAAAGAATAAATAGGTAGGTTTAGGGATTCACACTTTTAGGATGCTCTAAATACTTATCCTGAGGCTGTTTGGTTTATATTCCTATTTACCTGAGGTAGGTAGTGATGAGTTAACTAGAAATAAGAACGATTGTCCTTCCTTTACAGGAGCTAAAAGGACACCTTACGCTATATGAGATCTTATTTTAATTTAATCCACCCAATCCTCCTACCGTATTTTCCCCCTCATTCGTAGGAAATGTCTACATCTATCAAACTCAGAGGTTCAAAAACTCAGATAGCCTTTGATGAAGAAATATCCATCAAAAGAATGAAATCAATCATGTTAACTTCTCACAATTTGGTTGTCTGAGCACTATATAGGATCCTTGGCAGAGAATTCATTACGAATACTAAACACTATAGGGTTAACTCAGACATTTTGGCTATGTTTATTCACTCTACCATCTAGGTTGACCCAGGCAAGGAAGACATCAGACGATTGTGTAGACGTATCTTTAAAAGACAATATCATAACAACCTGGACAAGGTCATTCATAACATTAGAGAAGACTCAACAATCCCTAAACCTAGATTCTATGATACACCTATGATAGATGGTAGACCAGTTCCCTCTTCTCCTATTTTCATTACAGAGGATGTGGATTCCTTTATTGAATGGACACATACTATCAGAAGAAACCTGGACTTCCTCTTCATATTTCTTCATGTAAGATATCCCCAGGAGGAAGAATGGTTCAAAAATTTCTTAAGTGAGGATGGTGTGGGAAACATGGATAGGGAGGTCTTTAGTGAATCATATTCTTAGGAGTTAGAGGAGAACCTTGAGATGGAAGAAACTACAATGGAAAAAAAGAGGAAGAGCTAGCTTGAAGATAGAGGGTTTTGGAAGAATGAAATAAATATCTATAGTCCAAGTAGTTTAGGATTGCAAAACCAAAATTAACTGATTCGAGTATACTAAATCTTAAAAAATAATAATAATTAAATCAAAAAATTATAATAATTAAAATCTCGGCTTCGACTCATTACCCATAAAAAAAATGCTAAAAGATTTTTTTTTTTAAATTTATATAATATAAAACATAGATTGAGGGAGATCTTATGGTCTAAAGAGGGGGTTTGTTTGTGTGTAGATCTATAAGTTTTAGATTTGTCTTCTATTATGTTAGAAAATATTTACCTATGGTATAGTATGATGGTTTAATACCCATATTGTAATATCCAACAAGTCATTGTGATCATGGACATTGTACCTTGTTATCTATTGTACTCATGAATTTAAATTTACCCAAAAAATTCTATTACCAATAAATGAATTTAAATATTTAAATTAAAACCAAAAATGCACTTACATAGATTTTAAAAAACTAGCTGAAATATACTTAAAAATTATTATAATAACTCTTCAGGCTAAGTCCCATAATTATATAGTGAGTTCTTCTTAAATAAATAATTAAAAAGCCATAAGTAATTGTTTTTTAAAAAATCATATAATATAAAACAGAGATTGAGGGAGATATTGTGGTCTAAAGATTTGGTTTGTTTGTGTGTAGATCTATCAGTTTTACAGTTGTCTTCTATTTTGTTAAAAATATTAGAATTCAAAGAATTGTATCACCAAGATGCACTATAGTAAAAACTGTCACAAAAGCAAAGAATGGAGACACAACAAAGAATGTTATGAAAGATGAAATATTCATTCAGAGAGGGAAATAATAAAATACAATGAGATTAAACCGTATAAAGGTGATCAAAACCCCAAAGGGTAGAAACCTAGGTTGCATGATAATAATTAATAAAATAATTAATTATTACATGTCTAAGGTTTAGCTTAAGTAAACTAGAAATAATAAGTGACTTTAATAATTAAATCAAATGATTTAATTAATAAGTGAAATATCTTATTACTCTAACATCTTCCTTAAGATAAAATTAGGGAGTAGCTAAAACCTAGAAACAACTACTAAAATATTGAAATGGGTCCCGACAACATGGCCTGATCAGATACCCAATCACAACCAAATCTCTATAAAGTGGAGAAATAGAGAAAACCACATGGGGAAAAATCTACTCCAAAAAGAGATGGAAAAACATGCTAAAAAAACATGAAGGAAGGCCTCTCCTCACCGAGTTCCACCAAGGACAACTTCCTTCACCCATAGCATGGCACACAACTGAAGATAGCATGGAGATGCCAGAGGTTTAGTGAAGATGTTTGCAACCTGCTCCTCTGTAGGTATGTACTCCAAGATGAGAGCACCATCTTTAATCAACTGTCTGATGAAGTGCTTGTGGATATCAATGTGTTTGGTACACTGATGCTCCACTAGGTTGTGGGAAATGTGTATGGTACTATGATTGTCACACCAAAGAATAGTGGGACTATTAGGAGGAAACTCAAACTTAGTCATCAACTATTGATGCCACAAAATTTCCTAATTGGATAACAATGCTGCTTGGTACTCATCCTCTATAGATGATAATGTAGTAGTAGACTGATTCTTACAAGACCATGTGATAGGACTAGAACCAAGGAAAAAAACAAAGCCATAAGTAGACTTTTGATCATTAGCATCACCAGCCCAATCTGAGTCAGTGAAGCCAATGATGTGTTGCGAACCTAATGTGTAGTGAATGCCATAATGTGTAGTGCCCCAAAGATACCGCAAAATACATTTTTTAGCTTGCCAATGACTCTCATGAGGATCATGGGAGAACCTAGAGACAAGTCCAACCATAAAGGAAAGATTAGGACGGGTGTGTGTCAAGTACAACAAGTTTCTAATCAACTGTCTATATAAAGTGGAGTCCATTGAAGGTGTAGGACAAGTGGAAGAAAACACAACACCTGAATGAAACAGCGTAGGCACAGGCTTGCAATCAATCATGTCAAATCTATGTAGCATATTAAGAGAATACTTCAGCTAAAAGAGTAAAATCCCATCGAAAGACTGAAAAATTTGTAGGCCCAAAAAATAATACAGAAAAATGATATTGGTCATCTCAAAATGCTCCATCAATGCTCGCTATATATCCTGAATCATGGAGGATGAGCTATTGGTAATGAAAAGATCATCAACATAAAGCACAAGTATGACAATGTCAACCCCCTGATGTTGAAGATACACTATATGGTCGGAATGACAAGGTGTATAGTGTGTAGAAAGCAAGAAAGAGTCCATATTCTCATACCAAGCCTAAGGGGCTTGTTTGAGACCATATAATGAACTTTGAATCCTAAAAACTAAGGAAGAGTCTTGCAAAAAACCCTAAGACTGCTCCATATAGATCTCCTCCTAGAGGTCCCCAGGCAAGAAGGCACTCTTCATATTCTAAAATACTGTACATCCCTGTGAAGCTACAAGTGAAAGTACAAGGTGAATAAAATTCATCTTGGCAACAGGATCAAAGGTCTTAGAGTACTCAATACCCTCCACCTGAGAAAAATCATCTGCAACAAGATGAGTCTTATACTTGGAAATAGAGCCATCTGCAACATACTTGGTACATTACAACCACTAAAACCGAACCAAATTTCTCCCTTTGGGAAGAGAACACAAATCCCAAGTGTGATTCTTCATTAAAGAAGAATAATCCTCATCTATAGCCCTATCCCACTCCGTGTGACTTGTAACCTCTGAAATCTTCTGAGGATCATTAAAAATAGAATGAATCAGAAGGCTAGAACCAGATTTTTGAGATCAAGTATGATGTTTATCTATAAGATCACCTGCCATAGAATATGTTGCATCAACTGTAAAACAGGCCTATTGAGGCATAACTAGATCAACTAGTGGTAGTGGAGATGGTGGATCATCATCATCATCATCATCATCATCAAGAGAAAAGTATCCTCAAGAGATGAAGATGGAAGAGTAGATAGTGAGGGAGAATTTGGTGATGGATAATCCATTAAAGGATAGCGCTCATCAAATATGAGTTCTTTTCAAAACAAGACCTCTTAGGAATCAGGATCAAACAACCTTTTCATCTTGGCATCCTCACATTAACCAAGAAATATGAGTGGTCAACTCTTCCTCTCCATGGATTTCATTTGATAATCTAGAAACAATGCTCGAGCCTCACTACCAAAAACTCAAAATGTGGAAACAACAGGCTTGATCTAAGACCAAGCCTCTGTAGGAGTCATATGGTGTACTTCCTTGTTTGGCATCTGATTCTTAATATAGTTGGTGCAATTGACTACCTTAGCCCAAAAATAAGGCTTCATATCATGATACTGAAGCATACAATTGACCATCTCCCATAATTTTTTTTTCTTTCTCTTACCAACACGATTCTGCTGAGGTGTGTGTGGAACTATCAATTGATGTTGTAAACCATGCTCAATGCAAAAATCCCTGAATTCCTGATTCACATAGTCCCCCATTGTTGGTGTGTATCTTCCTAATAGAAATACCATATTGCTTCTTCAGAAATGTCATGAAGATATGAAAGGTATCAAAGACATTAGACTTGTACCTTAGAAAATACACCCAAGTACACCTGGAGAAGTCATCTATGAAAGTGAGCACATAGTGGGCCCCTAAAAATTAAGGAGTCAAAAATGACATGAGATCACTGTGTACCAAATCCAAGGGTTCCTTCGCATGATTGGCTTGACCAGTAGGAAAAGGACACCTATGATATTTTCCAAGAGCGCAACCTTGACATACACCATCAGTACTGGAAATTAGAGGAAGCCCACTCAACAGTTCCCGTGTACTCATCTTCTGTTAGTATCTGTAATTGAATGGCCAAAATACTCATGCCAAAGTCTTCTTTTTCTATCCACATGTGCCACAAGAGAGACCCGAGAACCTTTTGAACTCTCAAAGCCATCAAACCTGTATAAGTGTTACTGAGGATCTACACTGCCAATAGCCACAATCATATAAGGATCATGGAGGTCTCGAATAACTACATTATGTGGTGAGAACTCAATTGTCTTCCCAGAGCTAGAATGACAAACGTGGTAAAAAAAAAGGAGGTTTTTTGAAAGGTGAGGAACATGAAGTATATCCTGAAGACAACCACATGAGAATGACACAATACCAAAACCTGAAACTGCAAGTTGTGCTGAGTCACCAACAATAATATGTGAAGTATGAGTGGGTGCAAGTGTGGTGACTAGCTGCTGAGAGTGTGAGATGTGGTGAGAATCACCCGAATCAATAATCCAAGTGGATCTAGAAGACAAGATCATACAAAAAGAGCATGTAATTTTGTAGTGGAAGAGGAAGGTGGCTGAGGTAAGGTATATGATGTTGGTGCATGGCTCCCTCTAAAGCCTCTAACTATTTCCAACACCTCAAAACTGGATGTCCTTCCTTGCCACATAAAATTCAAGGATCACCTATGTACTTAGTCTTGGAGGAAGACTCACTTGACTTTGAAGATTTATCTTTCTTGGGATGAGAATATGGTTTTCAATCAAACTTAGGATGTGGCTTGGAGGAACTCTTGCTACTTGCTGAATCTTTCTTGGGATTCTATTTTGGCTTTTGTTTATCCTTAGACATTCAGGAAACCAATGCTTGGTTCTTTGATCTTGTGAGAGAATCAAGTTGAGATAGCTTTTCTTGCTCATGAGTCAAACTATCACATAACACATCAAATGTAGGCATGGTAAATCTTGGACCCAAAGCATCCATGGTAGAATGGAAGGTAGAAGAAAATATATGAAAGGGGTCATGAAGCTTAGAAAGAATCATGTAAATGCACCATGTATCTGTCTTATTATTTCCATAACCCTGTAAGATAGACTTGATACATTTGAATTTCATCAAGAAATCTTGAATAGAAGAAAATGATGCATGACCCAAAGCTGTCAATTTTGCCTCAATCTGAAGTGCATTGAACTCATTGACTGTGCCAAAGAGAGTCTTAAAATTCTCCCACATATCAATATGAATATCACAACTATCAAGATGAAATAGTAAACTTTCTGAAACATGCAGAGAAATTGCACCCATGGCCAAATTGATCTTGTTTCTATGCTACATGATCTCATAATGATGAGTCAAAATTGGCTGAATGGTATCTAAACAAGACCATAACTTTGGTGACCTGAGAGGCCGAGTCATATAGAATTACCACAAATGGAAATGATGTGGAGTGAGAAAATCAACTAATGTTGAATCTGCCATGTTGCACTACACAGACTATTTAATTGTTAATTATCTTTTAGAAATAGACATAAGATGCAAAAGGGTTTGTGTTTTCTATTTTTGAGTGTTCTTTTTTTTCTAGGATAAATGATAGAAAACAAAAAAAAAACATTCCCCCACAAAGTAAAATACCAAACCCTAGTACAAACTAAAAAGCTAGAAGGAGATATAGGGAAATAAATGCTTTAGATTTAATGGGAAAATAACTGATCAAATTTCTCAATAAAATAACCTCAGATCTCTTTACCTCAGATCTAAAGAGATCTCATCAAGATCTTTCCAACGTCTATTCGTGAGAAAAAATGGAGTCCGTATGCACATTTTGGAGGCCTGGGAGTACAGAAACAAATCCCTAACTTTGAATGGAAAAAAGGAAATGAAATAGAAAAATATGAAAAATCAATCTTTTGCCAAAGTCTCCGTCTCGGAAAGAGATTTTTCACGATATTTCATTGGCCAAAAAAGACCCCCGTTTGCTCAAGTTATGGTAAAAACAAAAAAAAGGAGGTAAAAAGGAAGTTAAGAAAAAAACTATCCCCCTTAGGGCTTAAGACTGCAGACAACTGGTCACATGCCGCTCGACGGTGGCCAACGGCTTTGTGGTGGGCGGTGGGTAGAGCGCTGGGGGAGCAATGGCCAGGTAGAGGGCAGATAAGCCGGAGAAGCATGATGGAATAGAGGGAAGAGCCTATAGTAGTGGGGACCATTGTCCGAAGCCCATGGTACCCATAGATGGTGGAGCTCAATGTACCCGGAGTTGGTGGAGCCCGCTGTACCCGAAGCCGATGGAGCCCACTATGGGAACCACCTTGCTTTTTACAAATGGATTTTTTTTGAAACCCTTTAAGCGCTCAACAGTATAAATAGATTTATATATATTTATATATATAGAAAAAAATATTAAAAAAATTATGCGCCTTTTTAAAAAAAATTACCTCTTTTTTTGCCTTGGTATGCATGCCAAAATAGGCCTACATGAAAATTGTTTTTCCTCAAAATGCTACTGTGTCCAAATTGGATGTGCCTTATATTGAAATAGGGGTTTTTGGACCTTTTGAGAGCAACCGTGAGGTCGGTTTGTGCTCAAAGTGGTCTAAAAAATAGATTCTTCCTATATCCACACAAGAAACCTCTATAAACTTGAACCTTCAAAGCTCCAAAAATTCTTTAAAAACTTAAGGAGGGATGCAACAACAAGGCTATGATACCATATTAGAATTCAAATAATTCTATCACCAAGATCCACTATAGAAAAAACTTGTCACAAAAGCAAAGAATGGAGATACAAAAAAGAATGTTCTGAAAGATGAAATATTTATTGAGAGAGGAAAATAATAAAATACAATGAGATCAAACCTTATAAAGATGATCAAAACCCCAAAGTAGAGAAACCTAGTTTGCATGATAATAATTAATAAAAGAATTAATTATTACATGCCTACAGTTTAGCTTAAGAAAACTAGAGATAATAAGTGACTTCAATAATTTAATTAATAAGTGAAATATCTTATTGCTCTAACAAAAACAATTTACCTTAATTTTTGTTATTCATGGCATGGTATGATGGTTTAAGCACTTCCTTTTTCTTATAGATACCCGTGTTGTAATCTCCAATAAGTCATTGTGATCACAAACATTGTACCTTGTTATCTATTGTATTCATGAATTTAAATTTTCCCAAAAAACTTTTTTACCAATAAAATGAAAATAAATTGTTAATAAAACAAAATTTGAGGCTACAATATGATAGAGAATACAAACAAATCCAAATCACTCATGTACCTTGAACCAAATATTTATCTCAACTAAAATGAAAGTAAAAACAACACTGATCACATACATTGTACCTTGTTATCTATTGTACTCGTGAATTTAAATTTCCCCAAAAAAAAATTATTACCAATGTATCATCTTAAAATGGAAGAACTTCCATGTTAAGAAAATTTATCCCTCCTTAGGGGGTTTTTTAGGCCATCATCATGTTTTCCTCTCATTTTTTCCCCTTCTGCATCTTCTGTGTCTGTTTAGGACCTTGATTGGGCCTCTCCGAACACTGTTTATCTCACCTGGCACATTTTACAGGGGTCCTGACTCCTTGGGTCAAGGTTGACCTTGACCTTGACCTAGGTCAGGGTCAACCTTGACCTTGACCTAGGTCCCCCTTTTCAATTGCAAAGTTTTTTGGCTACTGGGGGACATTCAAAAGTTCATTTTCCCGCTTCTGGGTCGGCTGTTTCAAATTTGAAAGTGACGACTGTTGAAATTATATTTAATATAGGTCCACTTCTAGGGGTGTAGGTCTAATTGGAATTTAATTATCCTATGTAGGCCTCTCTAGGAGATTTTTCCCTAAACTTGTATATAAAGAAGCCTTCTCCTCTCATTTTCTCTAATCATAAGCACTACAAGGACAAGTGAAATAGAAAGCACTAAGGACGGAATTCTTACATCCTTTCAAGCTTCCAAGTGTGCAATCAAGGTGGTCAAGTATTCTTCTTAAGAAATTTAAGTTCTCCATTGAAGATCAAGGATTCAAGCATTCAATCCATTGAAGGGATTTGGTTCAAACATTCAAGATTCATCATTCATTAAACCCTAGATCTATCCATCATGGTGGTGTGATCTTCCTTCAAGATCCTTTGTGCATCCTCAAGATTCATTCATTCTTCCTTCAAGGTGGATTCCAAGCATAAAATCATCAAGGTTTCAATTTACATTTATGGTTTCTAATATTGAGTCCAAGCTTTCATATTAACACACTTGTTTACATTCGAAATACAATTGCATATCTATTTGAATATCATAGCTTCATTATTGGATCTACTTCTACTACTTGTTAGCATTCCCTATTTCAATTATTGATTTCAAGGTTAATTCCTAAATCAGGGTTTGACTGAAGCAAACCCTTCCCCCAACAAACAAAACCATTTTTCTTGTAGGTATAGGTACATGTCAACGAGTTTCAGAGTATATCTGGATACCCTTTCCGGCCAACTTTTGAGATCCACGAACAAAATTTCTATCAGAGTAGTGCTGGTCGAGGTCGACATTTTAAGGTACAATTGCACCCCTGCATTTGGGTCAAGGTCTACCTGACTTAGAAAAGGAAAATATTTTTGGGTTTTTGGGTCTATCTGTGTTTTTGTTCCAGATCTGGTTGCATAATTTTGTGAAACTCAACACAAGGCATCAGAAAATAGGATTTTCCAGATCTTCTACATTCCAAGGTAAATGTTTAATTTCAATTAAGGATTTTCAGATCTACTTATTTACTTTATAATTAAGAAATTATATCTTCCTTCCTTATCTATAGCTAGTTGATTCCTTTTTACATTGATCTATTTTGGTGAACCTGCGATAGACAACTCTTTCTTTTTGGTGTTAGATTCTTTACCTCTTTTCCTTAGAGACTAGATTTTGCATACATATTAAATTAGTTTTATTTTATGCTCTTGCATTTTAAAATACAAAAAAAAACATATAATCATAAAAATAAAAAACCATTTCTTGCATTTCATTCACTATGAAGATCTTTAAGATGCTTTGGTGTATGGTTATTTTCCTCATTATTCTTCTCTTAGCATCTCTTTATAATACTTATGATGTTTATGAGAGTATCATCCATTTCATTATGTTTTTTACTCTTCATGTTTCACTTTCTTATGCTATTTTGGGATTAACTAATACTATCCTTCCTACTTTCAAAATATTCATTAAGAATTTGTGTGGAGGAATTATTGCTCTTTTGGATTTTGTGAACAATTTGGTAGACGATACCCCATTTCCTAATCCTATCCTTCCTAATCTAGTTCCTAATCTTTCTAATCCTATCTGTCCTAATACAATTCCTAATATTCCCACTCCTATTTCTCCATCTTCTATCCCTAGTTCTTCCCACACTTATGATGGGGCTCAAACTATGGTTCATGATGTAGATGTGCAAGAATTATTTGATTTACCTTCCCCTTCTTATCTGACCCATGATGATAGTAAAGGGAAGAGAAAAGAAAATCCTTCTAAACCTGTCATTCTGCCTTACACAAAATTTTATCATGATCACTACAAACAATCACCTCCTATAGAAGCTTTACAAGATAGGTACACTACATGATACAGTATTGTAACTAAACAAGGTTATAAGCGTTTAGGGCTTGGTGTTAATGAACAAGGTCTTAAGAATGCAATTCGTCTATCCACTAAACAAGATAGGTATGGTCTAGGATTTCTGCTACCTCAAATTAAGGTGTTTTATGTTGATCATCGCCCTCCTCTTCATATTCTCCTTCCAACACCTTCCTTAGATTACCATGATACCCCTCTAGATGTGGCTAAGAAGGTGTATGTTTAGTTAATGAATTCTAAGAAAGAAATCTTTAAACATATGCCGAAAGATGCTCTCTCCAAGTACAAATGTCCTTTTAATTATAGTAATACACATTTACTTTCTGATTGTGTACATTTCAAGATGTATGTTAGAGAAAGAGCTGCTTTAGGAATTATATCTCACTCTTGTGCGGTATTACAATTTATTCATAATTTCCATACAGGGAATACCCCTCATTCTTCTATAATATAGATCTTTCTCCCTCATGTCTCTTCACTGGGGGGAAAGAGGTACTTCTTCCATTTTTCTAGGATCCATTATGCTCTTAGCATGTATCTTGTTTTGAGTTTCATTGGTTATTCTTTCTATATTCTATCTCTATGGTTTAGTATTATGATATGATACATTCATTCCTTCACTCATAATCATCCATAGCTCTCTTTTAGTATTCATGATATCTTTTCTAAGACATTTGTTTTTTAAAGCTATCTCTTTGTTATGGCATATCTGATTGGTATATACCTTTCTTTCATCCCTGGGGGGAAATTCCTTTATTCTTTCTCTTTGTCTAAGGATCTACTTTCCTTAGAGTAGTGACATTTATTTATTTTTCAACATTATTTCCTTATAAAGAATTATGTTTTGGCTATGGATACCCTCTTATATGAGAGGTGATTGTCCTAGGTCATCACATCTTATTTATTTTGCAAATTATGTTCTTTATAAACTCTCTCCCTTGCTTTGGGTTGAATTTTGCTTCCTTCATTCCAAGATTCCTCTTCCTCTTGATCGTAGGGGGCTTGATGATTGAATCTTTGGTCCCTCTTTACTTTTCTTTGAAAAATGAAATTTTATCCTAAGCATTCCTCTATTGTGGGGGTCTTGTTGATAAGATCTCTTCCTCTTAGAGGATCCTTTTTCCATAAGTAACATATCCTTTTTATGATTATCTATGCTCTTAGATGTAAGGGTCAATACTCTTCGCTAAGAATATAGTGTACATTGTTGCTAACAGGATATGTCCTTACTTTGTGAAGTAGGTATCCTACTTTCTCATCCTTATCCTATCTATTAGGTAGCCACAATAAGGAGAGGGGAATATATAGGGTCTCCCTTATACTATAGTTTACATTTTACAATATGCTAAATCCTTGGAAGGTAATGCACATAAGTTGCTAAATCCTGAAGAGATACACATTTTCAAATTTAAATATGCTAAATCCTTGGAAGGAAATGAACATAAGTTGCTAAATCCTGAAGAGACACACATTTTATATTCCATAGTGATACAACAATGTGGATCTATGGGTATTCCAAAAGCCACCAGAAGACACATTACAACTACAAAGCACAATTTATGGGTGAACCTATTGGGCTCTCCCTCCTTGGTGATTCATGGTAAGGTGGGCATCTTACTAGGTGAGGTAATCACTCTCTCTTTTCTCTCTTTCACTTTCATGCTAATAAGATTAGATCATGAAGCTATGTTATATATAGTGCTTTTATGATAGCTTTCCAAATATGATATTAGTATAGGTAGCATTTATTAGTAAGGTTTCCTTTACTATTTGATTTGGGTTTGTTTTTGTACTAATCCTTCTCTTTTTGTGTCTTTTGTCTTTATCTTTGTTCGCTATTTGTTTTCATACCCTTGTGTGTATATGTTAAGTTAGAATCCTTGGCTTGGGGGCTCATTTCCTTAACTAAGTGATGTTCTACCTCGTTGTAATCCACGAGACTCTTTCTTCTAACTTTAATGGGAGTGTTAATAAATTTTAGCCATCCTTAGGGGGTGTTTTAGACCATCATCATGTTTTCATCTCATTTCATCCCCTTCTACATCTTTTGTGCCTATTTAGGACCCTGATTGCGCCTCTTCAGACACTATTTATCTCACCTAACACATTTTCTAGGGGTCCTAACTCCCTAGGTCAAGGTCGAGATCAAGGTCCACCTTGACCTTGACCTAGGTCAGGGTTGACCTCAACCTTGACCTAGGTCAAGGTTGACCTTGACCTCGACCCAGGTCCCCCTTTTAAATTGGAAAGTTTGTCGGCTGTCGGGGGACATTCAAAAGTTTATTTTCCCGCTTCTAGGTCGGCTATTTTGGGTTCCAAACTGACAACTGTTGAAAATATATTTAATATAGGTCCACTTCTATGGGTATAGGTCTAATTGGAATTTAATTCTCCTATGTAGGCCTCTCTAGGAGATTGTATCCTAAACTTGTATATAAAGAAGCCTTCTCCTCTCATTTTCTCTAATCATAAGCACTACACAAGGACAAGTGAAATAACAAGTGCTAAGGATGAAATAATTACATGATTTCAATCTTCCAAGTGTGCAATAAAGGTGGTCAAGTCTTCTTCTTAAGAATTTCAAGTTCTACATTGAAGATTAAGGATTCAAGAATTCAAGCCATTGAAGGGATTTGGTTCAAACATTCAAGATTCATCATTCAAACCCTAGAGCTATCCATCATGGTGTTGTGATATTCCTTAAAGATCCTTTGTGCATCCTCAAGATTAATTCTTTCTTCCTTCAAGGTGGATTCCAAGCATACAATCATAGAGGTTTTGACTTACAATTATGGTTTCTAATGTTGAGTCCAAGTTTTCATATTAACACACTTGTTTACATTCAAAATATAATTACATATCTATTTGAATATCATAGATTCATTATTAGATCTACTTCTAATACTTGTTAGCATTCCCTATTTAAATTATTTATTTCAAGGTTAATTCCTAAATCAGGGTTTGACTAAGGCAAACCCCTCCCCCAAAAATCAAAACCATTTTTCTTGTAGGTATAGGTACAAGACAGTGAGTTTCAAAGCAGATTTGGATACCCTTTTTGGCCAAATTTCGGTAATCGCAAACAAATTTTTTGTCGGAGCAGTGCAGGTTGAGGTTGACATTTTGGGGTACAATTGTGCCCCCACATTTGGGTCAAGGTCGAATTGACTCAAAAAAGGAAAATATTTATGGGTTTTCTCCGTCTATGTGTTTCTGTTCTAGATCTGGTTGTAGAATTTCCTGATACTCAACACAAGACATCAGAAAATAGGATTTTCCAGATCTGTTACATTCCAAGGTAAATGTTCCATTTCAATTAAGGTTTTTCAGATCTATTTATTTACTTTATAATTAATAAATTAGATCTTCCTTCCTTATCTATAGGTAGTTGATTCCTTTTTGCATTGATTGTCTCCTTTTGATTAATCAATTGGGATCTCCCTTGTCTTGGATTAGGAGGCTACAATATGATAGATAATACAAAAAATCTAGCTCACTCATGTACCTTGAACCAAACATTTATCTCAACTAAAATGAAAGTAAAAACAACACCTAGAGAATACATTCAAATATAGGTCACTAATGGAGCTTGACCCAAACTTTTATAAAATGAAAAAGAAAACTTACAACAATGTAGAGAATACAATCAAATCTAGGTCACTAATATAGCTTGACCCAAATAATAATGATAATTTTAAAATAAATGACAAAATTAAAATTCAGATCACTATAATCTAGCTTGATCCAAACATTTATCTTAATTCTATTAAAAATAAATAATAATAAAAAATAATAATTGAGGCTATAATGTCAAGCTTGACCTAAATATTTATCTTAAGTAAATGAAATTAAAATTAATAAAATAAACATTGAGATTATAATATCCTAGCAAATACAATCAAATACCACTAATCAAAATTGACCCAAAAATTTATTTTAATTAAATAAAAATAAAGATATATAAAATAAACATCACTAGACCAATTCAGATCAAGGGCATAAATAACTTTTTTCATAGTTAAAATAAAAATAAAAATAAATAAAATAACTAGCGTGGCCCAAATATTTATTTTAATTAAAATAAAACTATAGAAAATACAATCATTTCAAGGTCACTAACCTAGCTTGACAAAAAAATTCATCTTAATTAAAATGAAACCATACAGAATATAGTCAAATATAGGTCATAGCTTGATCCAAACATTTATCTTAATTAAAATAGAATAAAAATTAATAAAAATAAACTAATGTCACAATATCATAGAGAATACAATCATATCAAGATTACTAACATATCTTGACCCAAACATTTATCTTAATTAAAATAGAAATGAAAGTTAATGAAATATGCATTAAGGTTGCAATACCATATATTGGAACAAAGTTTAATATACTTGACTTTTGTGGTTTAAGACTAAGAATTTAATTTATAGTTCAATATTTTACCTTGTCAATCGAAGATGTAGAGCTAATGAAACATATTGGAGCTATTTTCTTAAGGGCTAAAAGTAATAAGATAAGTGGAAGTGATATGTAGTTATGGACACAAGATTAAACTAAATTGGAAATGTAGTTCAATCCTTTAATTTATATTTTGTGACAAGGAGTGAGAGGAATTGTGCAAGGAAGTGTGACATGAACAAAATCGATATGAACATAGACTGTAGCATAAAAAATAGTAGTTCTCTATCTATTTCTAGAATGCTATTTGTTATTTAAGCTTCAAGTAAGAAGGTTAGTATTAATATAATCCCAATAATAGATGTAATTATTTTATCTAACGAGGACCAACACCAAATCAAGTCACAAATGATAACATCAAATCCACATGAAGTAAAAACATCACAAAAATTAAATTACACATTACCAAATTAAGCTAACTGATGATGTCACCAAGGGAGAAAAAGAAGTGGACCGTACCTTCTTGGTTATCCTAGTGATTAAATAAGACTTCTTTGTTTACAACAAACTAACCTTGCACATCCATGCCATCAATTGAATCAAAACAAAGTAGAGTCCTTCTATATCAATTAAAAGATTAAATATTGCATCTCAGAAAAATTCAGTAATAGGAAATATAGTATTTGGAGTCTACTTTTCAAATATGTGATTTATTTCAATACCCACATGGTAGAAATTATTTTTAAGTAGGTGTGTGTAAAAACAATTTTTTAAAAATGTTTATTTTAGGACCATACAATACACGTATACGACCACCATATTTTGACCTAAATAAAAATATTTTTATAAATCCCTTTGGTCAAGATACCTAAGACATCAAAGATTGAAGAATATATATATATATATATATA
>MU227859.1:2432000-2444025 GCA_018584345.1 Thuja plicata | reverse complement strand
TATATATATATATATATTATATTATTAATTTTTTATTTGGAAAAGAATTTTGTTTAGATTGATGTCATATAATTTTTTTTCAAAAAATGTAAAAAAAAGTTATTAAAATTTTGGACAAATCCACCCTTTTAAAGTTTATGTACCAGTTTGGTTAATAAATAATACAAAAATAGTAAAATTAATAAAATTCCCCAAAAAAATATATTTTTTAAATTTTCTCACTAGGAATCGTAATGGGTATTCATTTTGTCAAAAAATTTGATTGGAAAGGCCATCTAAAAATTATGGCAAGAATAAAATTTTGGGTTCCAATGCCTTAGAAATTAATTTGCAAGTCAAAGGGACAAAATTGGTCTGACGAACCCTGTCCGAGTTAAAAAAAAGTGGAGTTGTGGTGTCCAATTCAAATTTAAACAAGGACGCATAGCGTCTAGTTCCTGCCTAAGTTCTAAAGATTAAGCCTTAAGATATTTGGCACAGACTTAAAATAATATAAATAAATTTCAATATCCTATATAATTACCACTATATAGAATTTTCTTTAAAACTAAATGTAAGATAAGTCATTAAAGTAAATATAATCATTAATATGTATAACTAAATATAATCATTAATTATAATTGAGCATTAAATATTAAATATTAAATTAAGATTTCTATTACATATGCATTGTTATTAATATAATAATTTATTCTATTAGCATAATATATAATAAAAATATTAATATTATATTATTAAGTTAATATTAATATATAATATAATTAATTAGTTACAAATATAATATTATAAACAATAGTAGCAAAATTCAATAATAGAAAATTCAAAATATATTAGAACTATATAAATGTAAAAAGTTGTTAAAAAATAAAGTGTTATCATTGGACAAGTGAAATGAAAAAAGCCTCACCCACTACTGTAGCCACATTCAGCCAATACAAATAGAGATAAATAATTTCTATTACAATATACAAAAGTCAAAATATATTAAAACTATATCAATGAAAAAGTTGTTGAAAATAAAAATGTTCTAATTGGACAATTAATAAAAACAGTAGCATTGCAATGAATGCTATAATATCCTGCCTGCGGCAGGAACTAATAATATGTATGTGTTATTTAAAATGCGTACGCATTATTTAAATGTGTACTTGTTATTTAAAGTGCGTACCCATTTTAAAAACACACGTGAATTCCTTTTCTTACAGTTTGATTTAGAATGAGTGCATTTATATAATATATATTGGTTTGGTTTAAATAACGTTTGCACATTTCTAATATAGCTATTTCCTTTCAAATCCTATTATTAAAGGATGTATAGTGAAATGATTTTTCAATCATTCTTGACTGATGTGTAGTAGAAAATGGAATGTTTGCAAGATTATGATTCTTATTAGTCAAATTATTCCACATTGTCATTTTTATGGCTTTTGGCATGAGTAGATTCATTTGAATTTAAAATTTGGAAAAAATTGGAGTATGTTTTAAATTTGATTGAATGTAGGATCAAAACAATGTAGAAAAAGGCAAAGGAAGTTTATGACACCCATATAGGTTGTAGCAAATAAGGAGGAAAAATGACAAAGCGAAAGAAGAGCCAGAATTTGAGAGATGAATAATGTTGAGGCATTGAATTCCACAATCATTTAAGAAGGAGAGAACAATGACGACACCATGATGGATGCAAATGTCAAAGAAATAAATACAAACAAGTAAATCCAAGTGTGTCTTCTAATCCATTTTTAGATATAGGCATGTCTTCAGAGGCACACGCTTTTTTAGCTATAGAATTTGGTGTTTTAAAAAAGTAGGATATTTTTTGAATCATATTAATATTATTCCTAAAGATAAAGAAATATAATTTGAAAATAAAACACCAATTGATAGTAATAATGTGGATGTAGACATAGAAACCCAAATCGAGAAAGAAACCCCTTCTTTGAGTGATAATGAAAATAATGAAAAATTGAAAATTGAAAATAATGTGTTGGACAATCTTTACAGTTTGGTTCTACGGAGACAAATTCTAGGACACATGCAAATAGATTGTTTAGACAATTTGTTTATAATTAAAAATTTGGGTTTCAATGTCAACTAATGTTACAATTAATGAAAATGTTAAAAATGTGAAAAATAATTAAGAGGTTAGGGATTTATGTCAAACCCAAAAAGGAGGATGTGTCTTTTCAAACATGCTATCACCTTTGATACAATCAGAAAGAAAAGTCATTCTAAAGATAGGAATGTGTGTCACACTTTTTTTACATATCTTGATTTTTTCTGAAATCACACATTTTCAAGAAAATATAATGATTTAAGCCGTGAGAGGTCCCATTCAAAGGAATGAATTAAAGAGGGTAGCCTCTTAGATCAAGCTCTCTTTGATAGAACCTCTCTACTCTTCAATCATACCTGCAATGGAGTCTCCTTCACACCTATCAAAATGCTGACAAAATACCATTTTGACATTCGCTTTTGGGGGATCAAACAAATTGATTTAGAAGTTTTAATTTTTAAGCTAGTGCTACTTGAAACGATCTTTTCAATGATATATATATATATATATATAAAATGATATATATATATATATATATATATAATGATTTTATTATCATTTTTTATTTTTTATTTTACTACACAGATTTTTCACTATATATCAACTTCTCTATTCTATTCTTACATAAAAATAGTAAACTTAGATTAAAAAAAAATTGAAAAAATATCTAGGCACAGGGTACTGTTGATGAACTATAACTGATTGAATGTTTGAAGATGTTAAGTTGATGATCACCAAGTCATAGAAAGTTAATGCAAGACATTAAATCAGTTAATGTATTGTATTGTCATTGATGTCAACTTGATATAATTTGTATGGTCATGGACATAATGATAAATAATTCAAAGAACCTATGAATCAAAGGCTATGCTATTAGTAATGCATAAAAGTTAAGTATTCACAAAGTGACTGTATACACCGATGGAGTGCACACCGACGGACAGAGTAAGAGAGCAAAGTCATAGTGTTACCGACAAGAAAATGCATAGTATTACCGATGAGAAAAGTCACAATGTTTCCCAATGAGCAAAGCACAGTGTAACCTGACAGACAGAATTATAGTGTTTCCCAACAGACGGAGATCCCAAAGACAACTGAAGTCACACCGACGAAACAGTCAGTTATCACCGATGATTAACTAAAGTATTGACCGATAGAACCGAGAGTTCAGAAATGAAAAAATGCTTAGTTGTCAAGAGCTAAATATAGACTTAACTGGTACTTATCATTGTTTTAATCAACAAGATAAAGCCGGAGATAAGTAAAGGATTTAAAGTTTCTTTGTCCAGTTGGCAAGAAGATCTCTATAAGATAAAACTGGAGTTTTTCTTTAAATCTAATGGGCAAGAACTGTGGATCACGCCAAGATCAAGAAAGCCAAGAAACGATGAAATCATGTCTATATAAGAGACAAGCTTATTCATTATGAATAAGGGGAGTGACAAGAGAATAGATGCTGAAGAGATTCTGAAGGAGAAGAAATTATTCATTTAGACCTGATCAATCGAGCTAAGGAAAGAGCTAAATTTTGCAGACACCGACGAACAATGATACAACATTACAGAGTAGAATAGTGTGAGCAAAGGTATTGAATTGATAACATTTATCAAAAAGGTAATGCACTTACAATAGATCTGAAAATCTGAAATTTTATTTGTATATGTGAACAGATCAATTTACTATTTCAGTTTAACCATTGAAGCATCAAGTCTCTTAACCGAGCAGGACTTAAAAGTATTTTGTAATTGAGATACATCCCAAGGAGTATCAAAAAGTTTGATCATACAAAGTAGCATTGGATATGCCCGATACCTATTGACAGGCCAAGTGAGTGTTTGATCAAGGATGGTAGCATTAGATGCCAGATACTAAGTGACAAACTATCTATTCAAATCCTCTAACAAGGTCACACCTAACAGTGTGTTTGTAACCTTTAAGAGGGTTGGCTCTTAACCGAGCTCACTTCAGAAGAGTGAAAATTTGGGGTACCGGTCCCAGTGGTTTTCCCCTTAATAGGGTTTCCACGTTAGAAATCCATGTGTCATGTGTCTATGAGTCATTACTTTATTTTTTGCATTTCACATAAGTTTTATCTGGATTGATCGGTATACACTAGTTATTTAATGTGTTTCGGTAAATAGAAAGAATACTTATCGGTAAACATACAAAATAAGGTTTTACAAAGTATTCCGACAAGTAGTAATTTGATATAAGTATTTCAAGGCAATCATATTATAAGACTAAAAATAACTAGAGGTATAATTGTGTGATGCTAAGTTTGAAGGGTTGATTTAAGGATTAATTTTTGAGGCCACTGATTCAGCCCCCCTCTCAGTTATTACTAACAATTGGTATTAGAGCTTGTGTTCTTAGAAAGGGAGCTTAACAACTCAAGCTAAAGATCACAAGATGAATAGACGAGATGTGCCCAAGTTGAACAAAGACAACTTTTCTTCATGGCAAAGCAGGATAAGACTCCACTTATCATGTATTGGAAATGATGTTACTCAATACTTAGATATTGAATATGTGTTTCCCATAGGAGCACTCACAGTTGAACAAATGAGAGAGAAGCATGAGCACAATTGTATGATAATAGAGCTTTCTTCCTCACTCTCCAATGCTAAATTTGAAGATGTCAAAGGATGCACAAATGTAAAGTAGATGTGGGACAAATTGAATCTTGTATATGGTGGTGATAAAAATGTTCTGAGAGCCAAGGCAAAAAGCCTTAGAGGAAAGTTTGATGATCTTAGAATGAAAGAAAATGAAAACATCACACAGTATAGAACAATAATCAAAAAGGTAGTCAATGCTATCCAAGGAGTTGGAGGTGTACTAGATGAAGATACAATGGTAAGTAAAATTTTAAGAACCTTACTGCCTACTTATGCTATTAGAGTATCTGCCATACAAGAAATGAGAGTAGTAGCAAATAATAATGTTACTCTAGATAGTTTGATTGGAAGACTGATTTCATTTGAGATTAATAACTTTGATAATAGTGTCTTACCAAACATAGAGTCTGCATTCAAATCTTCTTTGAGAATAAGTAAAACAAGTCATAAACACACTATGAGAAAAGATAGTTAAAGTGAAGAAGAAGATCTTGATGAAATTGGAGCACTTATGGCTAGAAGAATGCAAAGAGGCAAAGGTAAATACAAAGTTAAACTACCACTTGTATGTTTTAATTGTAAATAAATTGGACACTTTTCTGCAAGATGTCCTAATAGAAGAAAAGATGATAGAAGTAATGACAGGTCATTTGAAAAGAAGTTTGACAGAGGTGATAACCGAGATTACATAAGCAACTAAAAATCAGAAAGGAGAGATATCCAAGACTACAAGGACAAAGGAAAGAAGGCCAGTTACCTAGCTAAATGCAAAGATGAAGATACTGACACCAAATTTGATGAAGATATCAAGATGGTGTTTGTGGAAGTAAAAGATGATTCAGATAATGATGAAGAAAGGTATCTAGAAAATGCACTCATATCTAAAGTTAGTAAAAATGATGTCTGGAACATAGATAGTGGCTGCACTCACCATATGACTGGTGACAAACAAAAGTTTGAGACATTTGAATACTATAATGGTGTTTTATTAAGAATAGATAATGACACACCTTGTCCAGTCGAAGGTAAAGGAACTATAATGTTGAATAAATGATAAAATATGAAAATGCTTATTGGGTGAAAGGATTGAATTATAATCTATTAAATGTTTCTCATTTGAATAATTCAGGTCACAAAGTAGCATTTAAAAATAAGAAGGTAAAGATCTTCAATAAATCAGGAAGTCTGATTGGTAGCAGTGAGCAGACAAAAGTTAACTTATTCTATCTGAATGATACTAACACCACTTTCTTAATGGATAGAAATGAAGACATATGGTTGTGGCACAAAATATTGTGTCATGTAAACTTTGACAACATGATAAAGATAAGCAAAAAGAGAAATGTAAGAGGCTTACTGACGATGACTAAGCCTGACAATATTTTCAAAAGAAAAATCCATACATCTGATGCCATTCTAGAATTAGTCCATACTGATTTATGTGGACCCATGAGGACAAAGAGTTACTATGGTGATAGATATTTTATTCTCTTTGTTGATGATTACTCTAGAATGATGATAGTAATGTTTCAAAAAGATAAATCTGAAGCATTCAAGATTTTTAAATGGTACAAAGCAATGGTAGAAAATCAAAGTGGTAAGGAATTGAAATGCTTAAGATCAGATATAGGAGGGGAATTTATTTCACATGAATTCACTAACTTTTATAATGAGCATGGAATCAAAAGACATGTCTCTGCACCAAGAACACCACAACAAAATGGAATTGCTGAAAGAAGGAATAGATCCATTGTTGATTGTGCAAGGACACTGCTAATAGAGAAAGGCATCACCCAAATCTTCTAGAGGGAAGCTGTCAGTACTTTTGTTTACACATTAAACATAGTACAATTGAAGAAAGACACCAAGAAGACACCCTATGAGCTATGGTATGGTTACACACCCAATGTAAGTTACTTCAAATTTTTGGTAGTCAATGTTATATCTTAAAAGATGATAGAAATGGAAATCTTGACTCCAAAAGTGATTAAGGAATCTTTCTAGGGTATTCCACCAAGAGCAAGGCTTATAAATGTCTCAATAAAGCCTCTAACAAAATTTTTGAAATTGCAAATGTAAAGATAGATGAATTTGTAGGGAAGAATGAAAAGGAAAGCACAAAAGAACTAGAGGACTACAAAAGGTTTCTTTACAATGAAGAACCTGACACTCTACCCGAGCAACAATGTATAGCTCCTGAGCAACAAATTATTGCACCCGAGCATCAGGCTATAAATACCAAAAATTAGGATATTGATCAAGATGATGTACCAAGCAATGGAGATTAAAATGAAGGAAAAAATGATGGTCAAGATGATAGATAAAGAAGTGAACCTATATTTACCAGATATGTCAGAAGGAACCATCCAGAGAACTAGATCATTGGAGACAAGAAGGCTAGTATGAGAACCAGATGTAAGTCTCTAAACACAAGATGTCTAATTTGTGATTTTGAGACAAAATCTGTCAATGCTACACTTGATAATAATCAATGGATTAGTGCTATGAATGAGGAGATTGAGCAGATAGAGAAAAACAAGACATGGACACTTGTACGGAGACTAGATGAAAAGAATGTCATCAGTACAAAATGGATAATCAAGAATAAACTGAATGAGAATGGAGAAGTCACCAGAAACAAAGCACGACTAGTATGCAAGGGGTATGCACAAGAAGAAGGGATTGACTATGGAGAGACCTTTGTGCCCATTTCTAGTCTAGAAGGAGTGAGAATATTGCCTGCTTATGCTGCATGTAAAGGATTCAAGGTATACCAAATGGATGTCAAGTCTGCTTTCCTAAATGGAATACTTGAGGAAAAGGTATACATTGAACAATCAGAAGGGTTTGTCGATCCAAACAAGAGAGTATGACTTTGATGTCCATTATATCAAGGGGAAAGAGAATGTAGTAACAAATGGTTTAAGTAGGAGGTGACATGAGTTATCATCCATGATCACTGGCATGGATTTGAGAGATCATATACTACATCATTTATAGGAGGATGAGTTTTATGTGGAGGTTTGTTAGATGGTCTGATCTCGAAGACCCATTGAGGGGAAGTTTTCAGAGTATTCCTTGGAGTCCAATGGGCTTTTACGTCATAGAGGATGCATCTATGTACCTTCTTCTGGGGATTTGCATAATACTATTATCCTAGAGCCTCATAGAGCCCCTTATGCAGCGCATCCTAGAGTCAAGAAGATGCATGCTGATTTGAGATAAGTCTATCATTGGTCATGCATGAGGTAGCACATTGTAGAGTTAGTGGCTCGATGCCTTGAATTCCTGAGGGTTAAGGAAGAGCATGGCAATCCTGGAGGGCTCCTTCAGCCTCACGAGGTACCTAGGTGTAAGTGGGATGTTATATCCATGGATTTCATTATCGGTCTCCCTATGTCATCTCGTCGCCATCATGCCATCTTGATAATAGTTGACAATTTGACCAAAGTTACCCACTTCTCACTCGTCCGTACCACTTTTACAACTCTGGTGGTGGCACAGGTTTTCTTGAGGGACATTGTTTGACTACATGGTAATCCTCATAAAATCATTTCTGATAGGGATTCTCTCTTTACATCCTCTTTTTTGAGAGAATTACAGACAACTCTAGGCACCAGGTTCAATTTTAGCACAGCTTATCACCTAGAGATAGATGGTCAGAAAAAGAGAGTTAATCAGGTGCTCGAGGATATGCTTTGTATGTATGTTATGGACCATCAGGTTAAGTGGGAGGAGTACCCACATTTAGTAGATTTTTCCTAGAATAATGGGCATCATTCATCCTTGGGTATGCCACCATATCAGGGTTTGTATGGTAGACATTGCAGGACACCTTTGAGCTGGGATAGGATTGAGGATAGGATAACTATTGGAACATAGTTAGTTATAGAGATGGAGCAACATGTAGCCTTCATTAGGAAGCACCTTCAAGAGGTGCAAGATTGACATAAGAAGTATGCTGATGCGAAGAGGATAGATCGGGTCTACATGGTCAGAGACAAGGTTTTCCTGAGAGTGCAGCCGCATAAGAGTCCAATCCATTTCAAAAAGGGATCTAAGCTTGCACCTTAATTTGTGGGACCATTTGAGATATTGGAGAGGATAGGACTAGTTGCCTACCGTCTAGCTTTGCCACCTAGCCTACCACACATCCATGATGTGTTTCATGTTTCTATTTTGTGAAAATATATTTATGACGAGTCTCACGTGATAGATTGGGATTCCTTACAGGTGGAGTCAGATGGGAAACTAGCATTGGAGCCTATCCACATTTTGGCATGCTAGATGCTAAGCCTTCGAGGCCGAGAGCTGGACCAGGTTAGAGTTTAGTGGGATTGTTGTGATGAGGTTACAACTTCATGGGAGCACGTAGCACAGATGAGAGCATACTATCCCCATATTTTTTATGAACTCCAGGAGGAAGTTAAAGCCTAGGGGGGGAGGATGTGAGGCCTCACCCTGAACCCCATCGTAGCTTTCCATATTTCTTCTTATGATAGACTTAGCACATGATACATTACATTTTGATGCACTATGGACTTTATGGATTTTATGTTTTATGTCATGGATTGATCATTTTGGATGTTGGATACATGATACTTTATGATGCCCCTGATGAACTATATTATGTTTCTATTTTGGACCTTTTATTTCAAGACATTTGATTTGGAAAAACACTATGATTATGTGATGGATTATTGATGATATGAGGATTATTAGAAATTGACATTTAATTGAGTTATCATGTAATGTGAATCTTACTTTATGTTATATGCTTAAATGAGATTATTATTACTTATGATCTTAGGCAATAAATTCAATATGAAGATGTTTCCTTAAGGTTTTGAATATTGTTTATTTTCCTTATGAAGTATATTTTATCTCCTTGGACTACTGATATTTTGATTTAGTGTGCAGGTATGACACCATGGTATTAAAATCCGGGGAACCAAACATAGGTATATGTGAACTCAGTCTAAGACAAGGTTGCATCTAATGAAAGACAAGACCTCGCTGTACCATGATTTAATTTGTAAACGTAAATGTTCCATTTTTAGAATTTAGTTCTTAAATGTTATTTTCATATTTAATTTCTTTATGTTTTATGCCCAAGTGGATATGAAATGTGTCTAGTGATGTGTAAGTGTTTGTATGTGTCACTTGACACTTGTGTATGTGCTTAAGACCATGACATGTCCACTTCAGGATGGGTTTCCATCTACCTAGGTTGGTACCAAGTAGATCCCCATGTGTTTTCCTTGCTTAGAGAGCTGGAGGTGTGGTCACTTCAATGGAATTTTATGAGTATGCTTGTAGTGGACTTTTTGGGGGTTAGAAAAGTGCCTAGGGGTGTGTTAGGGTCATTTTTAAGAAGCCCACTTGTTATACCTACGGTTAAGGGTCATTTTAACCCTACAATAACCTTTGGTTGACCAAGAGACCCTTCCAAAAGTTGGTTTCCCAAGTTGGACGAAAATCAACTTTTGGGAAGCTTGATCTTGGATAGACCACTCTTCCATTTTGATGCAAAGACCTTACTCACCTTTTTGAATTTCCCCTTTTGGATCTATTTTTAGAAATTTGTAAGAGACTTAGGGAAGAGAGACCAATGGGAGGCTTTCCTTTTCCCCATGAGTTTCTAGTGACCCTTTTTAGTGGTGACTCTCCATGTTGGAGAGTTTGAACATTCACTCTCTAACTTAGAGACTTGGCTAGAATTGGTGAAGTTGGAAAAAAGAGGACTTAGGCTTTAAGGGAACTCTTCAACAAATTTCATTGCCATAAGCTTTGAACTAGGTTGGTGGAAATTTCACATTTTTTCTACTTGTTGCATTTTGTGTTGTAATGAAAATGTAGGAAGCATGTTAGTGTGCTTGAGGAATGTAGAGATGTCTTTTTGTTTTATGTTGTTGTGAGAGAGATTTTCTTGTTGTTGTTTTTTTCATTTGTTGTTATTTTTTTAATGGGAGTTTTATCAAGGCCCACTCACCCTTGGGAGGGAAGAGTAGCCTTGAGGGTGGAGGAGTTTGACAGCCCTTTGGTGTAGAGTCTCTCTTCAAGGAGGAGAGGGAAAAATCATGGAGTATGGGCTCCATGAATCTATTCTTGTTTTTACTTCTTTTGGGGTTCATAAGGGTATTTATATGAATATGGGATTGATTTGAGATGATATTTTTGTAAGTCTTGTAAGGGCTTGGTTATAGATTTTGGGTTTGGCCTTCTCCCTTTGGGTACATGGTCCACTTCACCCCGTTTAGGGTCATGAGGGACCCATTGTGAAAGCCTTGGTTGGAAGTCATTGTGAGATGTTGCTTGTATGCATTTGTGGAATTTATATGCTTGTAACCCCCATTTGTTTAGTTCCCCAAGCTCGGGGTTGGCCTCATAAGAGGCCTAGGTTGGGAGGTGAGCATCCCATGGTCTCTTGGATATTCTTTTATAGATTTTGGATGCATTTGGTCTCTTGAAGGAAGGAGAGAAAAGATTGAAAGGAAAAGAATTATATATTTTACCTTTGGGTTATGTAAAAGCCTTAGTGACTAATGTATTGTAATCTAGTTTTTGTGTAGAGAAAATCTTGTATGGGAAGTTTATGCTAGTCCAACATTTGATATATGTGTTAGACAATGTGCCTACATTTTTGTAATCCAAACCATGTATTAAAAGGAAAGATGACATTTGTAAACCTTATGTTGAAATTTTCAATACACTTGAAGGTAGAGTTGTAGTGATAAGATGTACAAAAAGTTGTATCAATATGTTTTTTTTGGAATGATTATTAGAGACAACCATGAGATTTTTTCAACTCTTATAAGCTCTATGTTTATGTTTTATTTTTACTTAGAAAAAGAAAATCTATGTTGGATGTAAAACTTGGTGAGGAAATTAATTAGTATTCTACTTTTTTGATGAGAACACATAAAGAAATTTGCATGAGATGTATAACTTCTAGTGTCCAAACATGCTTTAGTTCCTTCAGATTTGAGGACTAAGTAAATGAAGAAGAGTGCTTGAAGATATTTATATTTTTTTTGTTATTTCCCTACCTAGCTTAACATAAGTTAATTGTTGTCTGTTTTTTTAAGTATGGTTTAAACAAAGAATAGTCATTGATTGGTTGTTAGAGGAAAGAAGCTATTTAATATACAAAGAAAATCTAGCTTACTAGTCTTTACTTTATCACAAAAAAAGAAACATATTATACCTGTAAGTTTAGTGAAGCCAACTATTCTGCCTCTTTAAATAAATAAATAAATAATCTAACTCTTTTGTATCTTTTAAAACAACAAAGGACATATATATATATATATATATATATATATATATATATATAATATAAAAATAAAATGAA
>MU227859.1:2412724-2426233 GCA_018584345.1 Thuja plicata | reverse complement strand
AAGTTTGGTTCCTTACTAGTTTGTATATTTTTCTACATTCAGGATACATTTCCTACACTGGGAAATATTGTTTGGAAAAAGGATGGACCCATTACAGTTCAGATTAGTGAATGTATTGAGAAACTAGGAAGTAATTTCAATAGCATTATGGGGAGCTATTTTTTAGAATTCAAGAAGAAAATGAGATTAAGAACTAGGATTCCTTGATCACTAGTGGAGAAGCACTATGAAGAAATATGTTTTCTAGTTGATATAGATAACACTTATATCCAGGATATGACACCAAGGATAACATGCTTAGAACCATTTCCATATGAAATTAACATTGATGAAGCATCAGCTGCCATCATTGCACTCCTAGTTGAGGCAATTGATACTACAGCAGAAAGGTTTGGAAATTTTGATGAAGCTAAAGCTAAAATTTCTAGAAGCTTGAATGAGGGAACTATGGAGAGGAAAGGAAAGAAAATTGTGAAAAATCTAAAGAAAATGGTTGGTTTAGGTAGTGATGAAGAACTTGAGGATGCACCTTTAGGCTTGACCATAGGACAAGGTGAGGATATATCTACAGAAGAGGAAGTGAGTGCATCTGAGGAGATCATTAAGAAAGCTAAGGGTAAAAGACCATCAATTGTCATAATAACCAAGCCGAGTAAAGCTAAACCTAAGGTTACACCTCCTGCAACTAATCATCCGAGGACTAGAGCATCTACTATTACTTCTCCAGCAGAAGTACAAACAAAAGTGTATGGAAAGAGGAAAGTTGCAAAAAACAGTAGTGGAAAGGAAGCTAAAATTGCTCCTAAGGCTGAGCCGAGTAAGCCAACAAAGAGACCAAGAAGGAAACTAGACTTGGGGACAAATAGTGATGATGAAAAGACTGAAATTGATGAACCTAGTAACATACCTATAGCACAATTTAAGAAACTAGCTAGTATTGATGAGGTATGTGACACTTTGAGGAATTCAGCAGGGTTAGCAACTTTAAAGTTCATTAAGTATAAGAAATTGAATAATGTGGATAGGCACAAAGTTCAGGAAGCACTCTTGGATATGATGAGTACTTTCAAGTTAACTCCTACAAAGATAGGAAATCATGTGCTGAATGAACTATATGATTTTCTGTCAAGAAAATGGGAATTTGCACTTACCACAGAAAGACAGATCAGGGAAGGAACTCTAGCTAAGGTAATACCTGAGTTAACTTCAAAATAAAGAGCCAAATTCATTAAGGAATACAAGAATAGGTTTGTTCCTAAGCTCAGAGGTTATGTTGTTCTAGAAAATGATATTGAAGGTGTAGTACAATAGAGCACAAGGATTTGGAAGGAAATATTTGGACTGGCCATTCCAAAAGATAAGAAATTTGGTGAGGGAACATCTGAGAAAAAGACAAAAGAAATTGAAGTGAAAACTACCCCTGAGCCAAAGATGAATCAAGATCAAATTGCTTCAGAATAGGAAAAGATCAAAGATGCATTAGACTCAACTAATTCTATTGATCTGACTGCAGACAGTCTGATGGATTTCATAGTTGATGATCCAAGAAATTTGAATGTCGAGGAACAAGATATGCCGAGTGGTACATACAATAATTCACCTATTAAGGCAACTAATACTAAAGAAGGAAAGACCACAACATCTGATGAGATAATTGAAGTTGTCAATGATCAGAAAGGTGAAGAGAAAAAACAAACAAATGCACAAGAGGTAACTTCACAGAATCCACCTATTTTAGAGGTTGTGAAAATAGTTTTAGATAGTGGAATAGTGATAAAGGATATTGTTGATAAGCCTAAAGAAGAAGAGGAAATGCAAGTGTTGGTTGATCTACCACACTCTGCATCATCCACTCCTATTGGTCCTAAAATTGGTGGTATGCCCAATCCACAGACAATATTGACAGAATTAAAAGAGGCAATGAATATTGAAATTGTCATAGGAAAAGGTATTATGCAGCCAAGCATAAGTTCACCAGAGTTGAAGAAAAAGAAGGTTCTAAAGAAGAAGTCTCAAATTATAGATGTCACATTAGATGAGGTCATTGTGATTTCACAATGGGATCCCAGTGAATTATCTTTTGAACAAATAGTAAATCTTCAAGAATTGCTTAAGAGGAAGAAAAGACAGGAAGAGATGAAGATAGAACAAAAGCAAAAGAAGGTGTTGCATGACATCAAAGATATATCTGCAAAGGCTTTTGACTTAGAGGATGAAATGTTTCAAGCTCCAATTATTGATCAATTAGTTAACATTGTACAAAAGGTAACTGATGATGACATAGACAACAATGAAAAACTTCTACAATGGTCCAGGAGAATATTTGAGAGAAAAGTTCTCAAAAAATCTCAGAAGAGATTGCAACAAAATAGGTTGAACTTTCTATTCTTATAGAAACTTTAGAGAAAGTTACAGCCAATGTTTATTCTTTGTACAGGAAATTATGTGATGTTGAATTTTTCACAAAGGATAATCTAGGAGCTTATTGAGAAGCTACAGTTAGATTTGAGATCAACTGGCACTACTTTGGGTAAGGATACTACTTCTAGTTCTTTACATCTTACTAAGTTGATCAATGCATAATGGAGAATAGCCGAGCTAATGGATGAAGATGGTTGAATTAGGGTGGAATTGATAGCTATTTAGACAAGCATGTTGCCTCACTTGGAGGTAATACATAAGGAACTTTCAATTGCAAAGGAGTTACCACAGAGAAATGCAAATCTATCAACTGCAGAAATTTTAGTGAGTCTAGCTGCCAAGCTAGAAATAAAATTGGAAGTTATGAAGATTGCTAAGGCAAGATGTGATACTACATTTGAATCCACCCTGCAGCTTCATAAACAATTTTTGGATAAGTACAACTTAACCCCAGTAGCAATAAGTGACAAAAACAAGGGGGAAATTGGTAAGGAAGTTGGAAAGGATATAGTATGATACATCAGTACATAACAGGTACACTTGTATATATTTTTGAAGGCATGTAAACTTTTTGTATGAATAATACCAAGTATATTCCTAGGGGGAGTACTTAGTATACTTAGGCAACATTTTGATGAAATGAATGGAAGTAATGATAAGTGTGTTTTTTCCACTAATATCAAAGGGGGAGATTGTTAATATCTAAGTTCTATTGATGATTAGTGACCAACACTTAGTCATTCACTTAGGTAGTTTTAGTTGGCTATCATTGTGGCTGAGATAAAACTATGCAAGGCCAAGAAACATTGCTGACCAATTTTCAATTTGCCTAGTTACATTGTCGAGCCGAGTTACATTGTCGAGCTGAGTTACATTGTCGAGCCGAGTAGGATACAATGAAGTCAAGTGCCAAGCATAATATTTTTTGTATACATGTCTGGAATGATTCAAAATTTGAGGATAAGTGATCTGGGTGACTTGTATAAGCTTTTTGGGCCGACTTATGTATGCATTTAATATTCTTCTATAGAGTTAGTTATGAATTTAATTGTTTTATCCTATGCATGATCTATTGTAAACATTAATTGTAATACCATCAAGGTATGGGTATTAGATCTTGATCATTGATCTAGATCTCGCTATCAGACTTGAAAAGATATATTAGATTGCTTCTAAACCTTATTTTGTGTGTGTAAGAAAAGAGCAAACAAAGTGTGTGGTGACTACATTTTGAAGTGTTATGCACAGAGGGTTATTTTGATTAAGAAGTAGAGATCAAGCAGAGTGACAACACAGTGAACAACAGAGTAAATTTGTATCAGATTGTGAGATCATATAAGGTACTGGAAAGAGGAGATCCATCATCAGCATCAGAGTGCATAATGAAGGATCAATTCTTGAGACATTCTAACCATTGTATCAGGTGAAAATCTCTTAATAGAGTGGTTCTAGCAGACCTTTCTAAATCTCCTAACAGAGTGCTTACTTTATTGTAAGTTGAAATCCTTTCACAAGGTAGATTGTAATGATCTTTATCTCTTAACGAGGTATACCTTTAATAGGGTAGATTACATTTTTTAATCAACATTTGTAGCCCTAACAGGCACACTTTATTACTACAGTAGTGGAGAATTTTGTGGGTGTCATCCCCACCCCAGTTTTACCTATTTGGGTTTCTAGGTTACCAATTTCTTGTGTTACGAGTTATTTATTTCATTGTGTGGATGCTATCTGATATTAAATTAGATTCATATATGTATGAATGTGGATTATTTTGTTTTAAGTGTTTAAATTTGAAGATCTGATTCAACCCACCTCTCAGTATCTTTCTTTCCCATTATTGTATTTCCAACACCAAACACTTCAATAAACCATTACATCCAAAGGGGTTAGCAAAACATAAGATTCAAAGTATGATCAAAACCCTTAGAAATTGGTTTATTTCTTCCTAGTTGAAGCGATTTTGATTCTCATGTTTGTCCATTAGATTAGACATAGAGAAATCAGTGACTTGACTACCCCAAAATGGAAGATTAAATGCAACATGGAGCAAGATGCATAAACTTGCATGCTTTTCTCTTGAAAGCTTGAAAATGAGAGTGCATAGAATATCAAATGAAATGCATAGAAACTATGATAAATGAAACTAGAATGCAAGATTTAAACTAGAAATGGAAAGAACAATGCATCTAGATTAAGCTATGAGATGAAAACTAGAATGCCGTTAAGCTAAGAAGTGAAGTTAACAATAAAAGAAATGCAAGAAGCTAGCATGAGAGTAAATAAAATATGAATGCACTATGAAACCTAAGATGGAAATGGCATTATAACCCTACTCCATATCTTCTTGTAATCTACTAGCATCTCTCTCCAAAATCTATCAAGTCTAGCCAATCTAGCTATGAGCAAAGGGATCTATCCCTTTTATAAGAGATTGCAAGGAATGAGTGGTTGAGATTAAGAGGCAAAAGAATTTGATCAATGGTGGAGATGCAATTCCTCTCAATCCATGTGAGATGAGAAGGTGATTTTGATTGGTCAACTTATGAGGAGAATAAGACAAAATTGGTATTTTCCTCTCTTTTATTTGTTTTATTTGATTTTTGAGTGCACACCCATGTGTGAATGGGTTCACTTTTTGAGACTTAGTATTTTTTGATTTTATCCCAATGCTTATGCTTTTTTGGGTTTAGGCTTTGATGTTTGATGATTTGATTCAACAAGTCAAGATTAAAATTATGTAAGCAAGTTTGATTAAATGCTCAATAATTTAAAGTCTAGTGATAATGTCTTAGATTTAGGATTTATTAAGACTAAATATTTGAGAAAAGGGGGCTATGGGTTTACTAGACCATTTTTGGGTGATTACATTTGCCCCTTTTTGACTAATGTGTGATAAAAAAAAGAACACATTGGGTCAAAGAACATTTTGAAGATTGATTGAATATGGAAATAGCTTGATGTGAAGTGATGAAACTATCCCATAGATCAGAAACCAATTCCAGACTTGATTGAGCAAAGATCGATTCAAGATTTGAAGATATCAGCTTTGGACTTGATTGAGCAAAGACTGATAGAGAGATTAGAATATATCAACTCTAGAATTTATTGAGTGAAGACTGATAGAAGAGTCCAAGCATTCAGTTTGATGTGAAGCGATGAAACTAAATGTCCATCCTCCCAGTAGATTTCCCAATTAAAGATTAAGTTTGAATGACGAACCAACCTAATGTGGTGCAATGAGACTGATTGTCATTGGATTAATTGATTTGGATAATTGACTTGATATGGATCTTGATGAAGCCAATTACCAGATTAAGAGGGATTTCTCAGATTGATATGGTGTGATGAATCCGATATGCCCCTAGAGCCTTGAGATTTGATGCGCAGTGATGAGAACCACTTGATTAGATCCTAATTTAAGTAAGAGTCTAATATCCTTAGAGATTGAACTTGTTGATGTGAATCAAATTGTCGATATAGTGGTACTGCCCCCTTAGGAACAAAATTGAAAGGAGGGGAGGTACGAGCCTAATAGATCAAAAAGCATTGAGATATGATAGACAAGCCTGCTTTAAGGTCCTGGTTGACCAAGTTTGACCAAAAATGGATTGAGGAGGGGAGTGTGAAAGAAATATGATCAAAAGGAATCTCGAATTGGAATCCTGTGAGGAAAGCGTTAACAATCAACTACATTTATGAGAAATAGGTTATTTTGCATTTTTGAGGATCAAAACGTTGTTGGATTTTGATTTTGGTCCCGAAAATGGATTTAGATCTTCAATCGAAAGGAGGGGAGGTACAAGCCTGATAGATCAAAAAGAGTTGAGATATGATAAACAAGCCCGCTTTAAGGTCCTTATTGACCAAGTTTGACCAAAATTGACTTAAATTGATTTCTTGGATTGAAAAGGGAAATGCGCAAGAAATTTGATCAAAAGGGATCTCGAATTGGAATCCTATGAGGAAAGCATCACCAGTCAACTGCATTTCTATAAATTAGGTTAAGTTGCAATTTTTAGGATCATAACATCATCAGATTTTGATTTCGGTCCCAAAAATGGATTTAGAGTAGTCTGATTAGCCAAGGGAGAAATTTTCAAAGCAAGACAGATGTTGTAGGCTTTCTGTAGCTTAAATCATAAATGACAGATATAAACCATGCACATTTCATTGATCTTATGCCGAATATATGTCATGCTTTTGTTCTTGTTACTGACCCTTTGTGTGTAGATGGATAACCTTAAGCAGATGAAATGCATTTGATTGCATCAACAAAGGATTAAAGGAAGCGACAGGTTAAAAGAATAGCTCTGTGTTTAGATGATTGGATAGAGTAGGCTATGATGCTATTATGCAAACCTAAAAATGCAACCTACGACACGAGTCAAGTCACCAATTTCTGTAGTCACAATATTTTCATCATTTGGACATTTGGGATACCTGAGTTAGTACAAACCTTACTAGTACCTTAGGAGTTATAAATATATGAATATGACCCTTCATCAGATAAATGTGAGAAACAAATGTAAGCATCTAGGCACAAGTGTCAAGATGACCTAAACACTATTTCTAGTTTTGATATAACAAAAGTACACCAACATCGAGGCATTCGGATCCAAGATGACCATGAGTGGGGTGTTGTTGAAACAAGTAGAATAATAGACAAGGAGATAGTACCAACCTCACCTTTTGGTGCAAGAGAGTAGGATCGAGGGATGTGTGGCTTATCCACCTGAATGCAGAAGCTCTTACCACATACACCCTACTATATTGACATAAGGATCATTGGAACTACACCAACAAGCAAAAATCAAAGAAAACATAGGAAATCATTGATAATAGACAACATACAAGAAAATTATCAGCAATCATTTAGTCTGTTTAACTTGTTGATGAGGTGAGTGTTAAGGAACACTGCCATGTGTTTAATTGCATTGTGTTATCCGATGTTGTGTTTAGGAACACAGGTTTTGTCCAAGGGGAAGTGTTGAGAAACACTATTGATTAAAGTGTTGAAAAACACTAGTGTGTCAGTGGCAAACTGTCCAGAGGAAAGACCAATTGTGGGGGCTTTAATAGGTTGACTGACAGAATGTTGGGATAGTAGGAAGTCTACACAAGACCTAAAGAGGGCTTCAATCAGTGAAGCAAGGACTAATTTGATATGATATCTCAAAGGAGTATAGGGATCATCCCACAGATGAGATGAGCCAAGATATGCGTTGATAGATGGAGCGCTGAGTTTACAAGTGGCACATGTTGCTAGGTTTTCATGACTTGTTAGAGATTTTATTTTTCCTACTAGGGCGCCTGTTTCTAGGTTTTCACCAAGGCACTTTTTCTTGATTTTCAATTATTTTTTTGTATTTTTTCTCTTTTTATTATTTTTTGATTGACTCATCAAGGCGCCTGTTTGCCAGGTTTTCACCAAGACAGTCTTTTCTTCAGGACATTTTCCAAATGTGTTTTTGACTTTTTACACTTTTTTTCTCTTTTTGATATTTTTCAGGATCATATATGCTGCTGACCAGTGAGAAGGCTCAAGCATAGAATTTCTTCAGGTGGAAAGTATTGATAGGATTAGTAAAGGTATCCCCTTTTGGAGTTAATAGCTGATAGGCTCCAGAGCCAAATGTTGCAGTGATCACGAAGGGACCCAGCTAGTTGGGTTAGAACTTCCCTTTTTGTTCACGATGCTATTAATTTTTGGGATTCTCTGTGAGCACAAGGTCCCTAAACAGAAATTCCCTAGGTTTCACTTTTTTGTTTTAGCCTTGAGGCATTCTCTTCTGATAGACCCTCAGATGCTCAAATGCTTCTTTTCTACACTCGTCGAGTAGCTCTAGCTCTTGGATTCTAAAAATCCAATATTCTTCATCTGTGATGAGCCCATGTAGGTTCACCCAAAGTTAAGGTATTTCTACTTCAATGGGAAATACATCTTCTACGCCATATACCAAAGAAAATGGCTTTGCCCCTCTAGGTGTTTTGATGCTTGTTCTATAAGCCCATAAGGCTGGATTGAGTTGAAGATGCCAGTCCTTTCAAGTCTTTCTCACTGTTTGGTGTAAGATCTTCAATATGTTCTCATTGGAGGCCTTAGTCTATCCATTTCCTTGAGGATAGTAAGTAGAAGAACAGTGTTGAGTAATTTTGAACTTGTCACAAAGTTCATCCATGTCATTGTTCTTAAATTGTCCCCCATTGTCTGTCATAATGGATGAGGGGATATCGTATCTGTAGATGATATAGTTGAGAATAAACATGGATACTTATTTGCCCTTATTTTTGATCAAAGTTACTACTTCAACCCATTTTGTGAAGTATTCTGTGCCTGCGATGATGAATTTGTGTCCACTTGAAGATGATGGATAGATTTGCCTGATTAGGTCAAAGGCCCATTGTTGAAATGGTCAGTGAGTAATAAAAGGTAATAGCTCACATGTGAGAGCATGAATCAAATGGCCATGAGTTTGGCACTTCTTGCATGTTTTAGAAAACTATATGGGACCCTTTTTCGTAGAGGGCCAGTAATATCCAGCGCAGAGGAGATTCTTAGCTATCGAAAGACCATTCGAATGAGACCCACAAACACCTTCATTGATTTCCTCTAGTGTGTGTTTGGAATCATCATATTATAGACACCTAAGGAGAGTACCGTCAAGACCTCTTCTATACAGGTTGTTAGCCATGATCAAGTAACGAGATGCATTTCTTATATGACTTCTTTTTTCATTTCTTGATAGGTTGTTTGGCAAAGTTTGTTGTTGGAGGTAAGAGTAGATATGTGTGTATCGGGAAGAGTCAATACCCATGAGGAAGCACACAACTCAGGATTCTGGGGAATCATAGGTAGGAAAGAGGATTTCTTCCACTAGGAAGTCATAGCGAGCATGGTGTTCTTCAAGTTGTAGCATGGAGGCCAAGGTGGCCATAGTATCAGCTGCTTTGTTTTCTTCTCTTGGTATCTATTGGAAAGTAACAAATACAAAGTATTTCTTGAGAGAGTCAACCATCCATTTATATGGCAGAAATTTATCATCCTTTGTCTGATATTGATCATTGGCCTCATTGATTACCAGCTGTGAGGCACCATAAATATGTAGTTCAGTGATTTTCCATTCGATAGCCATTTTCAAACCATTTGCCAAAGCTTCGTATTATGCAATGTTTTTAGTGCAGGGGAACATCATTTTGTAAGCCTTTGGTATCTTATATCCTTGTGGCGTGATAAACAGGGTTCCAACACTAACTCCTTGTTGTGTAAAGGATCCGTAAAAGAACATCATCCATGTGTGTTTTGTAAGATACAAAATTGCTTCATTAGGAAATTCTATCAGTAGTGGTTGTGTGTCATGTAAAGGAGCATCAACCAGGTGATCAGCAATAACTTGTCCTTTAATCGCCTTTCTATCAATTTATTCGATGTCAAATTTGCTAAGGACCATAACCCATTTAGCTAACCTTCCTATGAGAGTTGCCTTGTTCAGTAAGTATTTGAGAGGATCTATTTTGGAAATCAGCTTAATAGAGTGTGCCAGCATATAGTGTCATAGTTTTTAAGAAGAAAAAACTACAGCAAGGCAAGCTTTCTCAATGATAGTGTAGTTATGTTCGTAAGACACCATAGTATTACTTATGTAGTATATAGCTCTTTCCTTTCCTATCTCATCTTGTTGTGCCAACAAATCTCCCAAAGATGTGTCTGTAGTCGAGATGTATGGAAGGAGAGGCTTTCTTGGAATAGGTGCCATCAACACAGGTTGATTAGCAAGGTATTCTTTGATTTGTTGGAAGTTCTTTTTGTGAGGCCTCACCCCGACCCATCACAGTCTTACTACTCGATTTCACTTTGATACTTTATGTGTTGATACATTGATACACTTTTTGATTATCCTGACAGAGACTCGAGATACTATGTTATGATGATAATTATATTGTGTGGATTTCATTTTGATATGGATTATACCTAGATCAGATGGTGGTTTTGATTATATATGTTTAGATAAGTGAACTGATGAGAAGATTGAATCAAGATTGGATTTGACTATTTCATGGATGTTATGTCATGATGATTATGAAAATTTTATGTTTTAAATCTTTCTGTATGAAAATTGCAAATAGGAATGTAATCTTGCAATTGATTGATATTGCTAATTATAAATTGAAAATTTATATTGCATGTGATTTTATTATCTTGGACTACTGATGCTCGAGTTTAGTGTGCAGGAAACAGAACCATGGAATTATTCAGAGAATCAGGGCTAAACACATGTGAATTGAGTAAGCCAAGGTTTAATCCAATAAGGGATTGAAACCTCATTGTAATGTGATCCTTGTTGTAAATGTAATCTGAATGTGTGTTATCAGTTATTACTCATGTTTTTGTTGTTTGGACATGTCATTGTGAATGTGATGTGTATTCTGTCTTGGTGTCACTTGACACTTGTGTTGTCCATGTGGATGATGACTTGTCAAATTAGGGCTTGGAAAAGAATCACCAAACCTAATAGGATGAAATATTAATTCCACTTGCATATAGATGTCTTGTAGGGATCACATCAAGTTGAAACTCGAATTTAAACTTTAGGGGTACTTTGGAAGGGTCAAAAGTGACCCTAGAGTGTATTTTTGGCCAAAATTAGTTAACCCTAAGGGGGTACTATGGATTAGGGCTATTTTTTACCTATAGAGTAAACCTAGATCACCATTATGGCCCTCCATAATGCCTACCTTTCAAAAGTGGCGAAAATGGAAGAGAGCCACATGCATTGACTTGACCCACACTCCATTCTAAACTCACATTTAAGAGGGGAGACAAGAGGTAAGACTAAAAGACTAGAGGGCATGTCTCATTAATTGCTAAGTCTGGAGTACACTTTAGAGGCCTTTTTAGAGGATTTGGGGAAAACTTAGTGAGTGTTCACCCACTCTCTAATTTTAGAGACAATTAGGTTTTTGGAAGGAGGAGAAAGATAAGGAATTGGGATCTTCTCAAGTTTCATTGCCATAACACAATTGAAAGGTTGGTTACTCATTTCCATGGAAGTTTTCTTATTTGATCCATTAGATTGGCATGTTGTTCTTTCTCTCTCTTGCTTATGTAAAATGTTGTTTGTATCATTATTTTGTATGGGATGGGATTTAGGTTTTGAAATTCATGTTTATGGTTTTATTTTTTCTTGAATGAGGGAGTTCTTGTTTATGGGAGTGAGGCATTACTCACCCTTTGGGAAGGGAAGACGTGGCCTTGGGTGAAGGGGTTAGTTGGGCTATCCATTGTGGTGAGAGTCTCTTCTCTTGGAGAAGAGGGATGAATTCATGGTGTATGGGCCCATGAAGCCATTTGTATCCTTGCATCTTGAGGATGTTGATAAACAAAGAATGTGTATGAAGGTTTGATAATGTAGCCTTGAAGAGGCAATGAAATACTCATGTTGAGAAAATTTGGATGAAATGGCATTCTCCCCCTTGGAAAAGCCCACCTCCACCCTCTTTCAATGAGCTTGTAAAACTCATTTGTGTAGCCTTGGGAGGGAGTTAATTGTTGTTCATGCATATGTGTGTTGTTGTGAGCATTTTTGTTGAAGCATACCCATTTAGCCTTGGTTCTCCAAGCTTGGGGGTGGTCTCATAGAGACCTTCGTTGGGAGGAGAGCATCCCATGGTTCTTCCCCTTTCATTGCACGTATTGATGCCAAGACTCATGTGGATGAAGCTTTGAAGGAATTCACTCTTTGGTGTGATTATGTGGAAACACCTTATGTTGTTGTATTGTTGAATCTTGTAGTAAGATCCTCCTCTTGTTGCATATTGTAATGTATTGAAAACATCTTCAAGTAACATGTGAAATGCTTTCTTCATTATGAGTTGGAATATTTTAGGTCAATCATGTATATATGAAGTCTTCTCCATCATGAAGCATATGTATTTGTATTAGAAGAGGTTACCATAATGAAACAAAGACTCACTACCTTCATGCTTAGAGTATTTTATTTCTTGTAATGGAAATGTTATTCTTCTTGTGAAATGATATTCAAGGTTGATAGAATAGACAATGAAACAATTTCATTAGATTACATATCTTATTTGATGAACGAATTTAGTAATCTCTCTAATGTTGGTTGTAAATTTTCACATTCATTAAATCAATCTCCATTTGAACAAAACCTCCTTCTTGTTCCTCTAAATTGAAGCATGAAACAATGAACAAAGGAACATGTTAGATTACTATGTGAAAATCTCATGTAGCTATTATTCAATCAATAATTCCTCTTTTATAATGCACTAATTGAATAAACCAATAAATTCTTGTGGCTTTCAAAAATAATAAAACAATCAAATTGTAAAGAAGCAAAAAAAAAAAAATTATGAAAACAAACTTACCATACATTTTCCAGGTCTCTGGAAAATGTATGGGGAGGGAATTAATTCCCTCCCCTCACACATTACACAGAGAATATTCTTTTATTGATCCCATTACTATTCCCCTTTATTATTCCTCTAATCATACTTTCCTAATGCTAATAAATACCTTTAAAAAAAAGAGGCTTAATATTTCTCCCATCCCCATGGGACCCACCTTATATTTTATTCCCTCACTTTACCTTCCCATGCAAAATTTTAGGGGACATGGTATTAAATCTCTTACCAAGTTTTCACCTTTTCCATTGGATGTATAGTGGTTCTGACATAGGGTATTTGTTCATCTCTAGCAATGAGAGTTATGTCATTGTCGGAAAAAAAGGAATTTATATGAGTCCTATGCTTCCCTTAAACATTTCGCATACTCCCACCTATTTGCTTTTACTGCTATGTACTTTCCCATGCGAAATTTAAACCAAAGTTGACTTACCTTTTTGTTATTGCTATGGGCCCTAAAAACTCTTCTTCCTTGCACAAGCTTTGAGGAGACCTTTCTCCTCCATGAAATTCGCAGCATGAAAGGAAGTTTGGGGTTTTGCACCCTCTCCCCACTTGGGAGATGTGGTGATATTTCGAAAAGAGATAGGATGTGACCCTTTGATAGGTGATAGGTGCTAGTTTGATAGGTAGGCTTAAAGGCTATAGTTATAGGTAGTTTAT
>MU227859.1:2387257-2412313 GCA_018584345.1 Thuja plicata | reverse complement strand
AAAGTATGTTGCCTATGCGTGTTGAAAGGTTAGAGATCTATGTAAATTTTCTAATTGAGATCAATTTAATATTTATCAAGAAATTTAAGGACTATAGTTTTGGAAAATTGTATAACAAGGTTTAATTTTTGTTAGGGGAATAAGGTTTAGATTTGGTTTTGTTTATGGAATTTTTAATCTAGTGGTTAATGGTCGAAATTAAATGGGGACTAGAATTTAAAGGAATAAGTTGTAACTAAGGTTAGACAATTAAGCGATTACCAGAACAATCTAATTCAACTTATGCATATACCTTGCAAATCAAAGACAACCCTTACCATGATAATAAATTACTTCCAAAACATCCCTGTTAGTAGTTTGCACTTGCGTATTTAAAAAAAAAAAATTGTATGTGTGTTTTGCCCTAGTTTTGGGCATGACACTTTTCACACCCTTCATCCCAGTCAAAGGTAACTCCTTTATTCAATGTTTTTGTGAAAGGTTGTGCTTTATCTATGAGTTGGGATATAAATCTTCTGATGGATTGGAGCTATCCTTGCAGAGTTTTAACTTGACTGATATTACGGGGAGGTTGAATTCCAATGATTGCCTCTACCTTTTCAGGGTCAACCTTAATTCCTTTGGCTGAAACAATGTATCCTAGCAGCTTTCCAGAGGTTACACCGAAAGCACACTTCTTAGGGTTCAGTCTAAGCTTAAATTGCTCCATTCTATCCAGAATATTTTCTAAGTCTTTCAAGTGAGTGGCTCTTCTTGCAAATTTAGCCAGAGTGTCATCGATATAATCTTCCATATTCTTATGCATCATATCATGGAATTTGGTGTTCATAGCTTGCTGATAGGTAGCCCTAGCATTTTTGAGACCAAATGGCATGACATTCCAACAAAATGTGCCTCATGCACAGGTAAAGGTAGTTTTATCCTAATCTTTGGGAACTATTTGTATCTTATTGTAGCCAGAAAATCCATCCATTAGCGAGTACATCTCATAACCAGCCGTGAGATCCACAATCATATCAATGTTAGGTAATGGGAAGTCATCCTTGGGACAAGCCTTGTTCAGATCCCTGAAGTCTATGCAAACTCAGATTGACTTGTCATTTTTTGTCACCGGGATGATGTTAGAAATCCAATCTACGTAGGCTATAGTATGAATGAATTCAAGTTTCAGTAAATTTTCCAATTTAGCTTTGACCAATAATGCTACATGAGGATGCATCTTTCAAAGCTTTTGTTTGACTTGTTTGACTCCTAGAGCGATTGATAAATGGTGCATAATTAGGTCTGTGTCCAAACCTGGCATATCTGAGTAAGACCAAGTAAAGTTGATTTTCTTTTTGTGAAGAATTGGATGAATTCTTGCTTCTCTTATTCAGACAAGGATTGTGCTAGGTAGATGAGCTGAGGAGCTTCTTTTGTTCCCAGATTCACTTCTTGTGTTGGTTCTATGAGCACTAAAGATATTTCTTGAAGATTATTAGGGAGGAGATCAAGTTCCCCGTCCTTAGGTGCCTTAGAAAGTTTTTCACCATCAGATACCCCTTTTTTTTTACTATTTTTGAATCTGATACTACCACAAGGTGGTTTTCACCATGAGTCCTTTTTTTTTCTTTTTATCTTTTCTCTTTAGGCTGAGGATCTTGATGTCCCCCTCTATCATGCTTACGCTCATTGTATTGGTGGAAGAGGTAAGGGCCTCAATGGTGCTTAGGTACCAAGCCAAATTATAGTAATTAGGAGTAGAAACAAGATCTAGCGAGGCATCATGGTTCCAGTCAATTAATTTAGGATGAACAAGGGGTAAGCACTCAATAGGTTCCAAGGATAGCACCGAGTTATCCCAATCATGGTCTTCAATGGGTAAAAGGAGATCAGTGATGGCACTCTCCAAAGGGTTGCCTATATCATGATTCATCCTAGTTCATCTAGTGGATTTATTGTTGGTAGTCTGAGGATTTGATCTGTTTTACCTAGTGTTGGTATTTTCTCTTCCTTCCCGAGTGGCCATACGTTCTAGAAATACACTCATCAACATAACCTGAATTCTCCTAGATGGAACACATGATGGAGGAGCCACATCTAGGTCTTGAAGATCTTTGAGATCCCAAGTGTCAGCACTTTCTTCTAGATCTTGAAGATCCTTGAGATCCCAAGTGTCATAATTTTCTCCTATTTCATGCTCCCATTGTGCCCATCATCCATGGCTGTAGCTGGTGGAGATATGATCATTTATATTGCTGGTGGATGTGCCAGCATGGCTAAAAAATCTATCGATATCCCAATCCAGTGTAGCTGACACAAGAGAATTCTCAGGCTCTCTCTCGAAATTCTAGTTTGTGTTGCGCGAGAGGGGTGGTCTATCTTCTTCTTCAGGGTCATCATTGGGAATGGGAATGTGTTCTGGTTCAGGGTGTTCACTCAATGGTTCATTGGTGTGGATATTGTCTTCATGTAAAACATATGATGCAAACTTGTGAACCATGTCCGCCTTAATATCCATTGTAGTGTCAGAGAAGGAGTCCCATTCATACTCATTAGAGTCTATTTCAATTGAATGGGGTAAATCTAACACATGCGTAGGAGCCAGAACTTGCCCCTGGTTAGGATGTTGTTCTATTAGAGTAGTTCCTGGACCATAATCAAACTAAATAGGAGCTTGATCTCTATCTTCCAAAAAATGAGAGAGAGAGTCCTTGGGACACTTAGGTAATCATTGTAATCATTTTTCCAATCCGCACTATGTTGAATGGAATCATCTTCTGATTTTTTAGAGGCACAAGGAGAGAAATCTTCAACAGCATGTACTCCATCATTTGAAAAGTGTGGTAAGTCAAGGACATGGGAAGTGAAGACAATTTGCCCCCAGTTACGGTGTCTATTCGTCAATCCTTGGGTTGGTACTTACGTAATACTGGTGGTGCTGGACCGGTTTGGTTGAAAGGGAGTTCTATAGAACGAGGGGACATATGGTTCCCCTTGATACACTAGATTGTCAACCATGACACTCATTAACTGCTCAAAGGGGAGAGGGATGATTTCATCTATGTTATCAGTGTCTATATCGTAGATATCTATGTGAGGGTGTGTGTACCAAGTTGTGGTTCAAAAAAGTGGACACATATTTAAAAAAAATTCAAATTTCATATAACCCAATCAGGTTATTGAAAATTTGAAATTTTTCTAGGCTTGGTAACCGAGCCATAACCAAATTGGGTTTTGAAAAGAAAAAAGTACTTCAAAACCTGATCGGGTTTTGAAAAGAAAAAATTACTTCAAAACTCGATCGGGTTTTGAAAAGCAAAAAGTACTTCAAAACCCAATCAGCTTTACTCTAGAAGCCATAACTTCCACATATGCAGTCTGATTGACTCCGTTCAAAAAGCGTCGGAAAGATATTGAGATGATCTAACACATTATTAACCTATGATCATCTTTATGCATCAAATTTTTTTTCCATCCATTTGAATCACCTAAGGTATGAAATAGGCACTCATTATTGCCCATACATGCAACGTATAGGAAAATTAAAATGAGAGAGAGAGAGAGAGAGAGGTAAAAATTATGCATTTTATTCTCCATAACCTGATCATGTTTTGAAGAAACTAAAATAGGCTTTGCTATGGAAGCCATAACTTCCACATACAGAGTTTGATTGACTCTATTCAAAATGCGTAGGAAAGGTCTTGAGATGATCTAACTTTTTATTAACCTATGATCATCTTTAGGCATCAATATTTTTTCTACTATCCATTTGAATAAAGTAAGGTATAAAATAGGTACTCATTATTGTCCATACATGCAACATATAACAATCTCTCTCTCTCTCTCTCTCTCTCTCTCTCATATTTGGAGTGGGAGATAATATGAGAGAGAGACAGAGTGAGAGAGAGAGATAGAGTGAGAGAGAAGTAAAACTTATGCATTTCATTCTCCATAACCCGATCGGGTTTTGAAGAAACTAAAATAGGCTTTGCTTTGGAAGCCATAACTTCCACATATGGAGTCCAATTGACTCCGTTTAAAAAGTGTAGGAAAGATCTTGAGATGATCTAACACATTATTAACCTATGATCATCTTTAGGCATCAATTTTTTTTCTACTATCCATTTGAATCAAGCAAGGTATAAAATAGGTACTCATTATTGTCCATACATGCAATGTATAGGAAAATCAGTATGCTCTCTCTCTCTCTCTCTATCTATCTCTCTCTCTCGCATACTGATTTTCCTATATGTTGCATGTATGAGAAATAATGAGAGAGAGAGAGAGAGCATACTAATTTTCCTATATGTTGCATGTATGGGCAATAATGTGTGTGTGTGTGTGTGTGTGTGAGAGAGAGAGAGAGCATACTGATTTTCCTATACGTTGCATGTATGGGCAATAATGAGTTCCTATTTTATACCTTACTTGATTCAAATGGATGGAAAAAAAATTTTGATGCCTAAAGATGATCATAGGTTAATAATTTTTTAGATCATCATAATATCTTTCCAATGCATTTTAAACTAAGTCAATCAGACTTCGTATGTGGAAGTTATGGCTTCCAGAGTAAAGCCTATTTTAGTTTCTTCAAAACCAGCTCAGGTTATGGAGAAATTTTTGCTTCTTCAAAACCCGATCGGGTTATGGCTTGGGAAGAGCTTTGGAAAATGACACAAAGGCTCGGAGGCTCATTTTCCCTCCATTTTTGTTCTTTTAAATGTTTTTTCTTCTTGTAAGATGAATTCTTGACTTTATCTTCATCAGGTTTGCAATTTGTCAACTGGGTATCTTTATAATTTTCACCATAATCTCATAAGTCTTCTTAGCTTTCTAACCATATAATTTTTTCTATTTTTCGACAACATTAGCATAGTAAACTTTAATTTTCTTTACCAGTGCCTTGATTATCCTCACAGACACATGTCTAGCATTCTTTTAATAACTTTTGATAAACATAATCAAATTAAAAATAAATTACATATTAATTTTCTACACTTGATTCTATACACTTTTAAAATAAAAGGTTTTCATTTTCGATTATTTTGATGCAAGTTATGCCAAGCGCATGAACAGGTACCAAAATTTCAGGATGCAACCACTTCAAAAAATCATGGAAAAAAAAATACTTATCAAAAAATTACAAAGAAATAGGCAACTTATAAATCTCACTCTTACCTATCATCCTATTAAAGGAATTTAAAAAATACTGAATATAAGTATACCTTTTGTACTGCACATGGAAACAACTATGTTATGTTTTTTCAAAAAAATCAGGAACATGTTTTTGTGCATGTGAGGTTTGACCCTCTTAATCTTATTGGGTTTTAAAAAAAATTAGTGTTCTAGAAACTAGATTCAGAGTACTACAATTTTTATTTTTTACACATCTTCTTATTTTGAGTGCATGAACCTCAAACTCCTGTTCCAAGTTCTAGTTTACCCGATTTCAGAAAAAATGTGTCCACTTATACCCCCCTTTTTGGTCCACAACTTGGTACACATACCCATGAGTGTTGTTAGGATGACTATTCTTAGGAGGAGAATGAACCTGACTTTCGTGATGCCCTACACCAGTTTTATCTATGGGATCTCAAAATTTAGCATGGAGAGGCTCCACAAGGCCTTTATCTTTTCCCAAGGGCCCTTGACCTGTATAGCCCATTTGTCTCATCATCTGATATCCCTTACCATATTTATCTGGGCTGATTTCCACATGTGTTATTTCATTAGTTTTCTCTTCATCTTTATATAACCAGGCAAGAACAACCTTCCCTTCATTTTCCTCTGAAAGAGATACCCGTGCTTTCACCATTCCAGTTCCCTCGTGTATTTCAACTTGTTTTCCTTTTGAAGGTGGGAAAGATGAGGATGACATGCCATTAGATCTGGGAGAGGAAAGGAGATAAGTTAGTTGATATTCCCCCATGCTTGTGTTGTGAATCTTAAGTTTTTTCTCAAGGTCTTCTATAAGTTCCTTTTGAGTTGCTTCATAATGTTGTAATGCCTCCTTATTGTGTGGAACCATGATTTCAGCTTGCTTTAAAGTATTACAGGAGTAAGTGCTATCAGTTGGAATGGTCATCTCTAATCCATTATAGGGGAATTTCACACATTTGTGATATGTAGAAGGGACTACCTACATATTCTGGATCTAAGGTCTCCATAGCAGTATATTATATGCAAGAGGCAGATCAAGTACTTGGCATGTGACATTCTTTTCAACAGGACCTACTCTGATCGGGAGCACTATAAGTCCTCTGGACTATCATTCTTCTTTTTTATATGCTTTTATAGTAATTTTTCTCTGAGGATCAATAGTGTGCTCAAAAAATCCTAGTTCTCTGACTAGCTTGAGGGTACAAATATTTAAGCCAGCGCCTCCATCTATCAAAACACACCTGACCCGGTGTTTGTGAATCCAAACCTCTATGTGCCAAGGATAATTATGGGGGTGACTAAGATCTTTATCATCTTCCTCTAAGAAAGACAGGTAGTGAGGGGTAGTCAGATGATTAACCATAGTTTGAAATTGACTGATACCAAGGCCCCTGGGAACATTGGTTTCAATAAGCGCATTTTCAAGGACTTCCGTGTGCGAGGGGGATAGTTTCAACAACTCTAATATAGAAATATGAGCAGGAGTTTGCTGCAACTGATCGACCAAATTGTAGCTTGTAGAGATTTGTTTAGATGATGACGGTTTGTCTATTGGTACCATTGTTTTCTTAGAGGTGGACATCACTCCCTTAAGGGTGACCTTGTTTTGACCTCTAATAATTGCGCTAGCAGAATTAGGTTCCTTATCTTTGATAATGATCATATTGATAGATTCATCTGAGGGTTCAAGCATGTGAATCACATTTTCAGTGTGGGCAGATGCATGATTGATAGTAGCTTCTATAGTTTGTGATGAGTCACCCTTCTCATAAGATGGCAGAGGTTGCTTGAAAGCTTTGTGGTCATCATTCGAGCCATGGGTACCGACCTTGATGGTTTTTTTGTCAATCAGATCTTGTATCACATGTTTCAATTTCATACACTCATTCATCAAATGTCCTTTATTCTTATGAAATTCACAATAGTTGTCATCATTCCACCATCGGGGTTTTACCTCAAGTTCCCATGGTTTTGAATTAGGAATCGTAATAATCTTATTGGCAACTAATGTCTTTAGTGCGTCTTCCAAGGACTCTCCAAGAGGAGTGAAATTTCATTTTGGTCGAGGGATCCATGGTGCCTTGTCCTTCTGTGCACCTTTAGTGTTTTTAGAATTTTTAGAAGTAACTAAATTCTTCCTAGCTCCCTGTATGCTAGTAGTAAGGTTGAACAATAGTTTATTAGATTTGATTTTGGGGGAATCAATAACCCCATCATTAACTACGTTGCGATTCTTTTTCCAGTATTTTCTCTTGTCCTTATTATTGTTATTGCCATTGGATTTTTTTTCCTTATTCAAAGTAATGTCCCCCTTTCTAATGAGAACATCTTTGATTCTTATGGCGCTGTTAACCGAGTCGCTAAAGGAAGTATGTTTTTGCATTTGCATTTCATAGTTCATTTCAGGAACCAGATTATAGATGAAGATGTCAATGTTTTTGGGTTCTGGTATTTTTCTAGGGTACCTTGTGAACACCCTTATCCATCTTTGGATAAAATTAACAAAAGTCTCACCCGTATGCTACTTGGTGTTGCAAAGGTTGAGCATAGTGACCGTGTGTAAGATATTGTAAGAGTAGTGTTGGATAAATTTTTGAGCCAGTTCATCGAACGTTTGTATGCCTAGTGTGAGCTTTGTGAACCACTCTAGAGTGTGGCCGCTAATAATTTGAGGGAATAATCACATAAAATAGGTTTTTTCATGCATAAAATCCATGCTAAGGGCACAAAATTCCCTCACATGATCTTGGGGATCACCTTCTTCATTGTATTTATCGTACTTGGGGATTTTGACCTTTGGAGGAAAAGGTGGCATGTGCAATTTTTTGGCAAATGGAAATGGGCATATGGACTCCAATGAGTACTTACTGGGAGGTTTTTCTTTTTCCTTCTTAAGTTCCCTTAATTCGCACCTCATATATAGTAATGGGTGACTCTTCCTCTTTTTGTATGAGTCCCTCAATGTCAAAGTCACGTGGAAGCTTGACACCTATTGAAGCTAGATGTATAAAATAATTATCCTTGTCTAATTGCATGATGGCTTGCATCATCTTTTGAAAATGTTTGTCTTGTTGGCACTTCCTAATATCTTTGGAAGTGGGTTCTTCTATAGAAGAAGCACTAGTATGCTGACTTTGATGTTCATGTTGGGACCCCTAATCATAGGCCGACATAGTTGATGTGTTGTGGGCAGCCAAGTTTGAGGAATCAAACAATGCTATTGCTGGTTGAGGATTTAGAATGTCCTTTCGTGAGATCTCTTGGTCCATCTTGGGTTTTTGACAAGAAGGTAAGTCTTAAGTAAAGTCGTTTATAGATTTCCCCTTAGAATTGAGATCAGCCTCTTGACTTCATGTTTGGACCATGTACGACAATCTGTGACTAACGTTGCTAGAGGATCAATATGTCAAGTCAATTGTCAAAGCTTAAAGATTTGTTTGATGAAGAAAAAGGAATGGTTTGGTTGTTGAACTTGTGCAAGGTATCATGCGTTTGAGGTCTGAATACCTGCTGAGACGACACTTGCAACAAAGTTGATAAAGAACCAGAGATAGAGAGCCAATATGATTGAGAGATTTGTGAAATGCTAGGACAAAAAGACAATGACAAGTATAACCACTAGATTTGAGAGCTAAAACTATTGTGACAAGGTATGATAGTTGTTGTGAAAAAGATGTGACCAAGGGCCAAAGATTTCAATACTGGACTGTTTCAAACTCAAGTCTCATACAACAATACAGGAGTCTTCATACGAGTTTCTACCTTTGGATATGTTCCCATTTGACAAATACAATAATCTGAAATGACAAAAGACCTTAGGACAATTCAGCACTTGTGTGCCAAAATTTTTGGACAATTCCATCTAAAATTTGAGGTGAAAGTCTTAATGTTTTGCTTTTGTCTGTCGTCAAAGTTTTAATGTTTGAGAGATATTTGTCAATTTTCAAGGTGTACATGCACATCAAACATAAGATGTAAAGAACCAAACACTCTCTACCTTTTATCAATTTGGCTTAGTATCACAATCTTTGCCCATGCTTGATATTCCTTCGCCTCACAAAAAGTGATATTGGATTTTGCCAGAACTAGGCACGCTGTGGGTTTTGGAAAGAGACTCAATGCTCAAATTGCATAAGCTCCGCCATGCCACATTCATACTTTCAAGTATCCTTTGGAATACATATATGTTGGGTGTAAAAATATTGGGGTGATCTGGGTAAAGTCCACTAGGATCGATCCTTGCACAAAGATTATGATACTTTCAGAGGTAGATCAGGTAGCCTCTATCTAAAGGTGTGTAGTAAGTTCATCTGTTCATGAATATCCCCTATAGTTTTATAAGAGAAATTAAGGTATATATCCCTACAAGCACCCAAAATGTATAGTCTTGCATGCAAGATTGATACCTCTCGGCCCTACACAATTTGAATGTATCTCCCTTGTAGTCTTGTAAACAAGATTGAGATAAAAAATGGCCCTACAAGCGCCCAATCAAATGTAGCTCTTGCTTAGCAAGCCTGGGGCAACAAGGCCCTACAAATGAGAAAACATTGAAGATAAAACTATCAATGTCTTCCCTCTCTTTGGATTGAATGAAGCATTTGATTATAGTGGGGTGGAAGTTGCCAGGTCCGCTTGTTCCCCACTTGGGTCATTCCCAGGAGATTACTCCCTTGACAGGCCCTCTAAAGATTTAGCTTGAAAAGTAAATGGATTGGAGACAAAAATGAGTCTAGATTTTTTATTTTCCCTCAAAGGGAAAAGAGCATACTCTCCTATCCAGTATCATTTTCTCCACACACACACAAGACAGGCTTTAAGTTCTCTTCCCAAATATTTTATTGCTAAGAAAAAAGTAAGTGTGTCTAGGTTTTTGATCTTCCCAAAGGGAAGAGAGCATACTCCCCTAACACTTGCTTCAAGCCAAAAAAATATATCTTTCTAATTAATCTATGTGCCTATGAATCAAAGGAAAATGCTAACAAGCATGATCATTTGGTTGATGTGATTTCAAGGAAACCTGAAAACACCATTAGTAATCTCAAAACTTTCTTTGACAAGCGTCCTGCAAGAACAAACCATTAGTAGTTATACCAAAAATAGTGTGCAAGTATAGCTTTGGCAAGTGAATATTCCTCAAAAATGTTCTGCAAAAACCAGTTAGGTTGCAAAAAAAGATAATAAAAAGACCAAAGAAGACATTCCAACGATTAGAAATAATAAATTAGCCCAAGAGAAACCCTAAAAATGCTTTCTAATTTTGAAATGACAAAGTACAAAATACATACTGGTGTCAAATCCCGTATGACAAAGCAGGGGTTGTCATACGACAAAACAGAGTCTCACCAAACCTCATACGACAAATCTAATGCTTTGATATGACAAAAGGAAGTTTATAAAATCTCATATGAATATATACCTATTTTCATACGACAAAGTACCAATCTGCAATTTTTTGTACGACACAGAATAGAGAACAGTATGACAGAAAGCGCAGTTTCATAAAAAATATGCAAGAAATCATAAAAATGGAACAAAATGCAACTTTCTTCCCAACGGTGGGTGCCAAAAATGTCTGTGGTAAAATGTGCAACTAGAATCTATAACCAAACACTTCAATAAACAATTACATCCAAAGGGGCTACCAAAACATAAGATTCAAAGTATGATCAAAACCCTTAGAAATTGGCTTATTGCTTCCTATTTGAAGCAAGTGTGATTATCATGTTTGTTCATCAGATTAGACATAGAGAAATTAGTGACTTGACTACCCCAAAATGGAATATTCAATACAATATGGAGAAAGATACATAAACTTGCATGTTTTTCTTTTGAAATCTTGAAAATGAGAGTGCATAGGCTATCAAATGAAATGCATAACAACTTTGATAAATGAAACTAGAATGTAGGATTTAAATTAGAAATGGAAAGAACAATGCATCTAGATTAAGCTATGAGATGAGAACTAAAATGTCATTAAGCTAAGAAGTGAAGTTAACAATGCAAGAAATGAAAGAAGCTAGCATGAGAGTAAATAAACTATGAATGCACTATGAAATCTAAGATAAAAACAGCATTATAACCCTACTCCAAATCTTCTTGTAATCTACTAGCATCTCTCTCCAAAATATATCAAGTCTAGCCAATCTAGCTATGAGCAAAGGGAGCTATCCCTTTTATAAGAGATTCCAAGGAATGAGTGGTTGAGATTAAGAGGCAAAAGAATTTGATCAATGGTGGAGATGCAATTCCTCTCAATCCATGTGAGATGAGAAGGTGATTTTGATTGGCCAACTTATGAGGAGAATAAGACAAAATTGGTATTTTCCTTTATTTTATTTGTTTTATTTGATTTTTGAGTGCACACCCATGTGTGAATGGGTTCACTTTTTGAGACTTAGGACTTTTTTGATTTTATACCAATGTTTATGCTTTTTTGGGGTTAGGCTTTGATGTTTGATGATTTGATTCAACAAGTCAAGATTAAAATTATGTAAGCAATTTTGATTAAATGCTCAATAATTTAGAGTCTAGTGATAATGTCTTAGATTTAGGATTTATTAAGACCAAATATTTGAGAACAGGGGACTATGGGTTTACTAGACCATTTTTGGGTGATTACAAAACCCACTATGTTTCATAAAATTTAAAACACATTGTTGCAACCTCATTGAAAAAATTCAAACTTAGGAAAGACAAACACAACTTAAAAACTTTTTTTTAAGCTACAACAATATCTTTCAACTTATACCCTTCTCATGTATGTGTAGGATGCCTCTAATGACGTGACAAGCTCACACTGGTGGATGAGGCCATAAATGTACCCCTGCAGTATGAGTTCAAATAGAAGAGGATGTAGGGGGTACTGGAGAGGAGCAGGGACCTCCTCCCAAACAACCCCCCAACCCCAACCAAGATGTACTTAATGCTCTTCAAAAAAAATTTGGAATCATTTTGGATAGGATACCGCAAGGTAATAAGCAGGCAGGATCCGGGGGTGTAGCGCATGAGCACAGTAGGAGTCTTGATGCATTTGAAAGGGTAGTGCAATGATAATCAAGATAAGAGATGCACAAATTTGGACTACCAATGAACTACCCTTCCAAGTGCATACTAACTCCAAGAGACTCAATTCACCCAAGGTTACCCTAGATGCAAACCAAGGATAGATTAGGTGTATTTGGATGGTATTAGGGTGTATTAAAGTGGTTTTAAGGTTTCAGACCCAACCCAACACTCCTAGCCCTTGATTCTCCTCCAAACTACCAATAGGCCTAATAGCCTTCTTTGTAGCCCTGTAGCGAGAGTAATTTGCACTTAACTTTGAACTTTCCCAAAGGACTGTCAAAATAAATTGTAGATTCTGATACCCTTTATCCTCTTACACAACATACTAAAAGGTTTCTATGGAATCCTTCAGAATATATATCATTGTTCTCACACTATGGCCTTAAATATGCATAAAAGACCCCAATTTACAAAGAAACTATATGATAAACATTCTCCCAATGGATCAACTCTTGGGAATAAAAATTAAATGACTCAAAACATCTAAATCCAAGAGGAATTATACTCAGACCTTCATTAACATCAAAACCCCCAAATTCACTCCTTTCAAGCCCTTAATACTAAGGCTTCCTTAATGTCTTGTCTCCAATCATTTCTAGACATAAAAATTACTTTCTTCACCAATAAAATGCCAATATAAGACAACCCACATCATAAAATATACCCCTTATTTGGATGAATCATTGTCTTCTACACTTGTGCCATCAATTTCACTTGAAACCCTTCTCCAAATCAACCTGTGATCACTTAATTCCTCAAATCTCTGCAAGAATCAGTATTAGAACTCATGGTACATGGTTAGTATCTTCCTTCCATGGATTTTATGCCTTTGAGTCCATGGAAAGGATCTAGGTTTGAAAAACTAACTACAAAATGGATAGAAACTTTACAAAATCTGAACTTTAACTTGCTGGAAATGACAGTACAGTCATATAAAATGACCTTCGATGCATTGGAATGGAGAAAAAATGATCCTATATTTCTTACTATCCCAACATAAACCAAAAACCTAAATCAAGAAGTGTTTAAACCTTCTACAATGCATAGAACATTCAATTTTCAGATTCAAACTTGTCTTTTTATTGATTTGTTGTTGTAGTCCGTACACTCCAGCCACCATGTGTGAACAATGGAATTCCAAATACAAATAGGAATGAAAAAATTAACTTCCCCAACCTATTTCAATTGATTTGAGGGATTAGTTAAGTGTTTTTACAATAGAAACTCCATTTCCCTCCTAAATGGCTATTAGTCGTTACTTTTCAAATATTTAAATTTTTAAACTTTAAAAATGCTTTTAAACCTTTGTAAATTGAAAACTAAGAACCCCAAAGGATGTCAAACACCTAGGAGACTTATTTAAAGCCAAAATAAAATCCCTAGAACCTCCTACACACATTGGGACACTAATGGTCCAAATTACATTTATTTAATCCCTTCAGGATATAACTTATTCTTAATAAACAAATGCCATTTCATGACATAAAAACATTATAGGAGCCAATACACCATAGTTGATGTTATTTTCATCACCTAGGATCCCTTTGATCTACTTGGACCTTTGATTACCATTAGGTTCCCTCCATTCATTCATAGCCTTCATGGTCTTCATGTTGGTCCTTGGTGCTCCTGCACCATACTCCCCACCATCAATGAAATGCTTGTCCCAAGACTTGTGTGGCCTAAAGGACCTCTAAAATTTAGGGGTGAAGTAATCCCCCAAAGTTATCTTCCTTCTCACACCTTTCCAACCTACATTCACACACAATTTGTCAAAATAAAAACATGGTTTTGCTGCCACCCTTGTGAAGGATAGTAAGAGGGCTGGAATTCCTCCTCCTTTGATCCACTCCATGGCTTAGATCTATGATCTAACATCTCTACCCCCTTTCATTGTTCTGACTACATCATAGGACACTTTATGGTCCCAACTTGCACAAAGGCTAGGTCCCAAAGCTCTCCTCCTTTAGGAATGTCATAGTATCCTCTTGACTATACTTTCTCATCCCTCTTCCATCTAGTATCATACTGAACCTTCTTTTCTATCTCCTGCCCAAAACACATAAGTATTGGTTCTTCTTTGTGCCTTTCTAATGGTTGTAACTAATATTTATTTCCTTCATGGTGAACCAAGTACTTATTGTTGAATCCATCATGAATAACTTTCCTTGACCATTGCCAAGACCTGCCTAAGATCAAGTGTCCACAACTCATATCCAAAACATCACATAGTACCCTATCTCTATACTTGCAATTGAAAATTCAATCATGACTTGAGTACTAACCAACAAATTCTGATTCTCATTTACCCAAGTAGAATAATATGGCTTAGGACGTAAAAATGTTTTTAAATTTAACTTCCTCACAAATTCATGAGACACAACATTATGACTTGCTCCTGTGTCTATAATGAGTCTACATACTTTACCTTGGATTAAGCAATTTGATCTGAATATACTCATTTGTGGATTCCATGGCTGTCCTCTTCCCACCAATAAGAATTCACCATCCTTTGGGTGAATTTCAATAGCCTCTTTCTACTCTTCTCTCTTTGTGTCTTCTTCCATCAAGTTCACCCTCCTGTCTCTACTCTTGTCCTCATTCCAGTTAGGACATCTAAAGGACTAATGACCCACTTCATTACAAGTGAAGCATCTTCCTGTGAACATCCCATTTCCTCTTCCTCCACTTCTTCCTCCTCTATATCCTCCTCTTTTCTCTGATGTGTATGGCTTGTCTTTTTCATTGTTATTCTGAAAATCATTGATGCCTCTACCTCCTCTTCCTCTCATGGAAGATCCTCCTCTTGTTCTATTCTGCTTCTCATGCCTTCTTCTTCTCTTCTCTTCAGCCTTCATGGCTAATTGATAATATTCATCAATTTTCCTTGGGGTAGTAAGACTTAGTTCATCCTGAATGTTGAACCTTAGTCCCCCCATATACCTTGCAATATTTTCTTCCACTTCTTCTTCATGCCTTGTTCTGATATCCAACTTATGGAACTCCTCAGTGTACCTTTGCACATCCATATCTTTCTGTCTAAAATCTCTCATTTTCTTGTATAAGTGTACTCTATAATCCTTTGGAAATTTTTTTTCCTTCATCTTGTCCATCACACTATACCAAGATGTGATCTTGGGCTTCCCATTCTTCCATCTTTCTGCCTATACACAATCCCACCACAATAATGCATGCCCCTTCAACCTAGACTTTGCAATCTTCACCTTGTCCTTTTCCTCTATTCCTTCACACTCAAAGTAATTATCAATTGCACTGAACTAATCTATTAGTTCCTCATCATCCATCTTCCCTCCATACATAGGTAAGTATGTCCTTACCCTTGAATCTCCATTCTTTATAGCTTTCACCAACTTAGCCATCCTCTCGTCCTCAGGGTCCAACTGCTCTTCCTCTTGGGGTACTTCTTCTTCTTCTTCTCCTCCTTCTTCTTCTAGTTTTGAGATCCTCTCTATCATGGTCCTCATCATTATATCCTTCTCATGGTTCTCGTTCTCCCTTTGTTCCAATGTTGCTTTAAACTTCCTATTGTCTGCCAACTGCTCCTTGACTATCCTGGCCAAGTCTATGTTTGTCATCCTTGTAGGAAACTCCTCTTCTTCTTTAGACATGTTCCCTAACCTACTTGTGGCTCTGATACCACTTTATGAAACTTAAAGGGTGGTGGAATGATAAGCAAGATAAGAGATGCACAAATTTGGACTACCAATGAACTACCCTTCCAAGTGCATACTAACTCGAAGAGACTCAATTCACCCAAGGTTACCCTAGATGCAAACGAATGATAGATTTGATATATTTGGCTGGTATTAGGGTGTATTAAATTTTTTTTAAGGTTTCAGACCCAGCCCAACACTCCTAGCCCTTGATTCTCCTCCAAACTGCCAATAGGCCTAATAGCCTTCCTTGTAGCCTTGTAGTGAGAGTAATTTGCACTTAACTTTGAACTTTCCCAAAGGACTGTCAAAATAAATTGTAGATTATGATACCCTTTATCCTCTTACACAACATAATAAAAGGGTTATATGAACTCCTTTGGAACATATATGACTGTTCTCACACTATGGCCTTAAAAATGCATAAAAAGACCCCAATTTACAAAGAAACTATATGATAAGAATTCTCCCAATGGCTCAACTCTTGGGAAGAGACATTAAATGACTCAAAACCTCTAAATCAAAGAGGAATTAGACTTAGACCTTCATTAACATCAAAACCCTCAAATTCACTCCTTTCAAGCCCTTAATACTAAGGCTTCCTCAATGTCTTGTCTCCAATCACTTCCAGACATAACCAGTACTTTATTCACCAATAAAATTCCAATATAAGACAACCCACATCATAAATATACCCCTTATTTTGACGGATCATTGGCTGCTACACTTGTGCCATCAATTTCACTTGAAACCCTTCTCCAAATCAACCTGTGATCACTTCATTCCTCAAATCTCTACAAGAATTAGTATTATAACTTATGGTACATGGTTAGTATCTTCCTTCCATGGATTCTATGCCTTTGAGTCCATGGAAAGGATCTAGGTTTGCAAAACTAACTACAAAATGGATAGAAGCTTTACAAAATCTGAACTTTAACTTGCTGGAAATGACAGTACAGTCATATAAAATGACCTTCAATGCACTGGAATGGAGAAAAAATGATCCTAGATTGCTTACTATCCCAACATAAACCAAAAACTTAAAGCAAGAAGTGTTTAAACCTTCCATAATGCATAGAACATTCAATTTTCAGATTTAAACTTGTCTTCTTATTGATTTGTTGTTGTAGTCCGTACACTCCAGCCACCATGTGTGAACAATGGAATGCCAAATACAAATAAGAATGAAAAACTTAATTTCCCCAACCTCTTTCAATAGGTTTGAGAGATTAATTAAGTTTTTTTACAATAGAAACTCCATTTCCCTCCTAAATGGCTATTAGCCGTTACTTTTCAAATATTTGAATTTTTAAACTTTAAAAATGCTTTTAAACCTTTGTAATTTGAAAACTAAGAACTCCAAAGGATTTAAAATACCTAGGAGACTTATTTAAATCCAAAATAAAGCTCCTAGAACCTCCTACACACATTGGGACACTAATGGTTCAAATTACATTTATTTAATCCCTTTAGGATATAACTTATTCTTAATAAACAAATGCCATTTCATGACATCAATACATTATAGGAGCCAATACACCATAGTTGATGTGATTTGCATCACCTAGGATCCCTTTGATCTCTTTGGACCTCTGATTACCATTAGGTTCCCTCCATTCATTCATATCCTTCATGGTATTCATGTTTGTCCTTGGTGCTCCTTTCCTTGGTGGTCCTGCACCAAGTCCTCCACCTAGCATTGTGGAGAAGCAGGCTGACCACGAGGGTGAGTGAGTACACATGCCACCTCTAGAGGTATTGGTTCTAGCTTATGAGAGGGCACCAAGTGACACAAGGGACCACATCAGGGAACTAATACACCTTAACCCACCACCTTTTTTAGGAGCCATGGGTGGGAGTGAGGATGAGGCTTTTCTTTTGAGCCTCAAGAGGTGCTTTGGGTTGTGCCCTTATGGGAGCAATACAAGGGCACACTTTGCTATCCACTTGCTGAGAGGTTCAACAGATATTTGGTGGAGGACAAAGGAGTTAAAGAGTAATCTGGCTATCAACACCCTCACTTGGAGCACCTTCTTAGAGAGATTCAGAGACTGTTACCTATCTGAGCACTATAGACAGCTACAGATAGATGATTTCCATGATCTTCAGAAGAGAGGACTCATTGTCAAATAGTATGAGTGTAAGTTCTTGGAGCTTCTACCCTATATAGATTACATGAGGGATGAGAAGATCAAGGTCAACCACTTTGTAAGGGGGTTGAATGCATCTATATCTGGTTTAGTGCGCATGGAAGCACCAGGGAACCTTCGAGATGCTGTAGAAAAGGCCTTGATTACCGAGGAGATTTAGGGTAGGGGACATGATGCACGAGATCATTATTAGAACCAAAATTCCATACCACAGAGTTCAAGGTATCAAAAATCACATTGGAAGGGTAACAATAATAATAGACATTCTTCGGGGTCTTACAAACCCCCTCCACCTCAGCAGCAGTCACATTAGGGACAAAGATAGAGGGATCCTTAGGGGAAACAAGGATCCAAGCCAAAACAGTGGTAGACATAGGGTCCTAGTAGGGACCAGAGGTCACAAGAATCATCTACACCCTGAGCTAGGACTCAACAGTCCTCTAGAGGTGGTTTTAGTGGTTCTAGAAGGATAGGGGGCTCACATTTCTCTAGACCCCAGGGTACCTAGTTTCAGACTCGAGGACCATGTTACTCTTGTGGTGCCATGAAGAACTTGGATAGGGACTTCCCTCAGGGAGGTGGTTAGCGCACTGCAACATCATATCCCACTGTTGGAGGTATGGGCAAATCCCATAAAGTTTTTGCAGTGGTTGAAAAATGCCAGGAAAAACATCGGGCTACTATGATTGAGGCTTTAGGTATGATTGGAGGTAATAGAGTTACTATTTTATTTGATTCAAGTGCTACAGATTATTTTTGTTTCTCCTTTGGTCATGGAGCATTGTGGGCTAGTGGCAGCTAGACAAGAAGTTAGTTTGGAGGTAGAGTTAGCCTCAGGTTCTAGAGTACCCATCACCTCCTTAGTTAAGGTTCGCCAGATCTAGATTGGTATCATGACTACCATAGAAGACCTGCATATCACACGTCTTGGATCCTATGGGGTAGTCAAAAAAATAAGGTAGAATGTTTACATGATGATGACAATGCTACAGTTATTCCATGGGTTCAGAGATCGGTATCCATTTGTATGATCTCTGCTATGCAACTTAAGCAGAGCATGTGAAAGGTGTACTAGTTATTTTCCATCATTATCAGTGATAGGGAAAAATAAGAAGATAAGGAAACCTCCCTTGAGGATCTTCCTATGTTATAGGAGTTTGCAGATGTGTTTCCTTCAAAATTACCCGATATGCCTTCCCATAGAGCATTTGATTTACATATAAACCTCATTCCAGGAGACACACCTATATCTAGAGCACCATACAAGATGTCTCCTAATGAGCTTAATGAGATCAAGATTCAGCTAGAGGAGCTCCTTGAGAAGGGGCACATACGACCCAATGTCTCTCCTTGGGGTGCACCAGTTATCTTTGTCAAAAAGAAGGATGGTTCTCTTAGGTTGTGTATGGATTACCGACAGTTGAACAAATTAACCATTAAGAATCGGTATCCACTGCCTATGATTGATGACCTATTTGATCAGTTATAGGGTGCCTATGTTTTCTCCAAGATAGATCTTAAATCTGGATACCATCAGTTGAGAATTGTGGAGAGTGATATCCACAAGACAACTTTTCAGACTAGGTACAGACACTATGAGTTCACAGTTGTACCATTTGGTCTTACAAATGCCCCAACTACATTCATGAGCTTCATGAATAGGGTATTCCGCACCTTCCTTGATATATTTTTGGTTGTGTTCCTTGATGACATATTGATATAATCTCATAATGAGGAGGAATATGAGGAACACTTGAGGTAGGTATTACAGTGTTTGAGGGATAATCAGTTGTATAGAAGCTTGTCGAAATGTGCCTTCTTACAATCAGAGGTAAGATATTTAGGCCATTTTATATAACCTGATGGGATCTCAATAGACTCATCAAAGATTGATGCCATTATGAAATGACCAGCACCTAATACTTTGATCGAGGTTAGGAGTTTCATGGGTCTTGCAGGTTATTATAGACATTTTGTTGAAGGGTTCTCTAGAGTGGCTCATCCTATCACATCCCTTCAGCGAAAGGGAAATAAATTTGAATGGACAGAGAAGTGCGAGAGGGCCTTTTAGGAACTCAATAAAGCACTTACTAGCGCACCTATTTTAGTAGTTCCAGAGCCATCAACATATTTTGTGGTTTGCATAGATGCCTCCTTAGATGGGTTGGGGGCAGTACTTATGGATGGTGGGAAAGCTATAGCATATGAGTCTAGGAAACTTAAGACTCACAAGCTCAATTAAAAAACCCATGACCTTGAGCTTGCGGTAGTGTTGCATGCTTTAGTGAGATGGTGACACTTCCTCTTAGGACATCAATTTGAGCTTCATTTAGACCATCAGAGTTTGTAGTATATATTCACTCAGTCGAACCTTAAAGCTAGGCAGTGTAGGTGTATGGATTTATTATGTGAGTATGAATTTGATGTCCATTATATCAAGGGGAAAGAGAATGTAGTCATAGATGCTTTAAGTAGGAGGTGACATGAGTTATCACCCATGATCACTAGCACATATTTGAGAGATCATATACTGCATCATTTACAAGAAGATGAGTTGTATGTGGAGGTTTGCCAAATGGTGTGATATTGGAGACCCCTTGAGGGGAAGTTCTCAGAGTATTCATTGGATTCTGATGGGATTTTACATCACAAAGGATGCATCTATGTACCTTCTTCTAGGGATTTTCATAATACTATTATGATAGAGGCTCATAGATCCCCTTATGAAGTGCATCCTAGATTCAAGAAGATGCGTGCTGATTTGAGACAAATCTATCATCTATCAGGCATGAGGCAGCACATTGCAGGGTTATTGGCTCAATGCCTTGAATTCCTAAGGGTTAAGGTAGAGCATGGCCATCTTGGAAGGGTCCTTCAGCCTCACGAGGTACCTAGGTGGAAGTGGGATATTATATCTATGGATTTCATTGTCGGTCTCCCTATGTCATCTCATTGCCATGATGCCATCTTGGTAATAGTTGACAAGTTGACCAGATTTGCCCACTTCTCACCTATCCATACCACTTTTACAGCTCCAGTAGTGGCACAAGTTTTCTTGAGGGACATTGTAAGAATACATGGTATTCCTCATAAGATCATTTCTGACAGGGATACTCTCTTTACATCCTCTTTTTGGAGACAATTATAGACAGCTCTGGGTGCCAGGCTCAATTTTATCACAGCTTATCACCCAGAGACAGATGGTCAGATAGAGAGAGTTAATCAGGTGCTAGAGGATATGCTCTATATGTATGTTATGGACTATTAGGTTAAGTGGGAGGAGTACCTACATTTAGTAGAGTTTTCCTAAAATAATGGGCATCATTCATCCTTGGGTATGCCACCATATCAGGCTTTGTATGGTAGACCTTGCAGGACACCTTTGAGTTGGGATAGGATTGAGGACATGGTAACCATTGGACCATAGTTAGTTCTAGAGATGGAGCAGTAGGTAGCCTTGATTAGGCAGCACCTTCAAGAGGCACAAGATTGACAGAAGAAGTATGCCAATGTGAAGAGGACAGATCGGGTCTACATGGTCAGAGATAGGGTTTTCTTGAGAGTGCGACCACATAAGAGTCCAATCCATTTCAGAAAGAGCTCTAAGCTTGCACCTTGATTTGTGGGACAATTTGAGATATTGGAGAGGATAGGACTAGTTTCCTACCATCTAGATTTGCCACCTAGCTTGTCACACATCCATGATCTGTTTCATGTTTCTATTTTGAGAAAATATATTTATGATGAGTCTCACGTGATAGATTGGGATTCCTTATAGGTGGATTTGGATGGGAAAATAGCATTGGATCCTATCCACATTTTGGCATGCCGGACGTAGGGCCTTTGAGGTTGAGAGATGGACCAAGTTATAGTTCAGTGGGATTGCTATGATGAGGTTACAACTTTCTGGGAGCACGCAACATAGATGAGAGCATAGAGCCTAGGGGGGGAGACGTGATGCCTCACCCCAAACCCCATTGTAGCTTTCTATATTTCTACTTATGATAGAATTAGCACATGATACATTACATTTTGATGCACTATGGACTTTATGGATTTTATGTTTTATGTCATGGATTGATCATTTTGGATGTTGGATACATGATACTTTATGATGCACCTGATTAACTATATTATGTTCCTATTTTGGACCTTTTATTTTGAGACATTTTATTTGGAAAAACACTATGATTATGTGATGGATTATTGATGATATGAGGATTATTGGAAATTGACATTTAATCAAGTTATCATGAAATGTGAATCTTACTTTATGTTATATGTTCAAATGAGATTATTATTGATTATGATATTAGGTAATAAATTCAATATGAAGATGTTTCCTTAAGGTTTTGAATATTGTTTATTTTCCTTATGAATTATATTTTATCTCCTTGGACTACTGATATTTTGATTTAGTGTGCAGGTATGAGACCATGGTATTAAAATCCAGGGAACCAAACATAGGTATATGTGAACTCAGTCTAAGCCAAGGTTGCGTTTAATGAGAGACAAGACCTCATTGTATCATGATTTAATTTGTAAATGTAAATGTTTGATTGTTGGGATTTAGTTCTTAAATGTTATTTTCATATTTAATTTCTTCTTGTTTTATGCCCAAGTGGATATGACATGTGTCTAGTGATGTGTAAGTGTTTGTATGTGTCACTTGACACTTGTGTATGTACTTAAGACCATGACATGTTCACTTGGGGATGGGTGTCCATCTACCTAGGTTGGTACCAAGTAGATCCCTATGTGGTTTCCTTGATTAGAGAGCTGGAGGTGTAGTCACTTCAATGGAATTTCGTGAGTATGCTTGTAGTGGACTTTTGGGAGGTTAGAAAAGTGCCTAGGGGTGTGTTAGGGTCATTTTTAGGTATCCCATTTGTTATACCTATGGGTGAGGGTCATTTTAACCCTAGGATAACCTTTGGTTGACCAAGAGACCCTTCCAAAAGTTGGTTTCCCAAGTTGGACGAAAATCAGATTTTGGGAAGCTTGGTCTTGGATTAACCACTCTTCCATTTTGATGCAAAGACCTTACTCACCTTCTTGAGTTTCCCCTTTTGGATCCTTTTTTAGAAAGTTGTAAGAGACTTACGGAAGAGAGACCAATGGGAGTCTTTCCTTTTCCTCATGAGTTTCTAGTGGGCTTTTTAGTGGTGACTCTCCATGTTGGAGAGTTTGAACAGCCACTCTCTAACTTAGAGACTTGGCTAGAATTGGTGAAGTTGGAAAAAGGAGGACTTAGGCTTTAAGGGAGCTCTTCAAGAAATTTTATTTCCATAATCTTGGAACTAGGTTGGTGGACATTTTTCATTTTTGCTACTTGTTGCATTTTGTGTTGTAATGAAAATGTAGGAAGCATGTTAGTGTGCTTGAGGAATGTAGAGATGTCTTTGTGTTTTATGTTGTTGTGAGAGAGATGTTCTTGTTGTTGTTTAGTTAATGAGATTTTTATCAAGGCCCACTCACACTTGGGAGGGAAGAGTAGCCTTGGGGGCAGAGGATTTTGACAGCCCTTTGGTGTAGAGTTTCTCCACTAGGAGGGGAGCGAAAAATCATGGAGTATGGGTTCCATGAAGCCATCCTTGTTGTTACTTCTCTTGGGGGTCATAAGGGTATTTTTATGAATATGGGATTGATTTGAGATGATATTTTTGTAAGTCTTTTGAGGGCTTGGTTATAGCTTTTGGGTTTGGCCTTCTCCCTTTGGGTACTTGGTCCACTTCACCCCATTTAGGGTCATGAGAGACCCATTGTGAAAGCCTTGGTTGGGAGTCATTGTGAGATGTTTCTTGTTTGCATTTGTGGAATTTATATGCTTGTAACCCACCTTTGTTTGGTTCCCCAAGCTCGTGGGTTGCCTCGTAAGAGGCCGAGGTTGGGAGGTGAGCATCCCATAGTCTCTTGAATATTCTTTTGCAGATTTTGGATGCATTTGGTCCCTTGAAAGAAGGAGAGAAAAGATTGAAAGGAAAAGAAATATATATTTTACCTTTGGGTTATGTAAAAGCCTTAGTGGCTAATGTAATAATAGTCTAATTTTTGTGTAGAGAAAAGATTGTATGGGAAGTTTATGCTGGTCCAACATTTGATATATGTGTTAGACAATGTGACTACATTTTCATAATCCAAACCATGTAGTAAAAGGAAAGATGGCATTTGTAAACCTTATGTTGAAATTTTCAATACACTTGAAGGTAGAGTTGTAGTGATAAGATGTACAAAAAGTTGGTGTATCAACTCTTATAAGCTCCACGTTTATATTTTATTTTTATTTAGAAAAAGAATATCTATGTTGGATGTAAAACTTGGTGAGGAAATTAATTAGTATTCTATTTTTTTGATGATAACACAAAGAAATTTGCATGAGATGTATAACTTCTAGTGTCCAAACATGCTTTAGTTCCTTTAGATTTGAGGACTAAGTAAATGAAGAAGAGTGATTAAAGAGATTTATATTTTTTTTATTATTTCCCTACCTAGCTTAATAGAAGTTAATTGCTGTCTATTTTTTCTAAAGTATGGTTTAAAAAAAAATACTCATTGACTGGTTATTGGAGGAAAGAAGCTATTTAATAGACAAAGAAAATCTAGTTTACTAGTCTTTGCTTTAACACAAAAAAATAAACATATTATACCTGTAAGTTTAGTGAAGCCAACTATTCTGCCCCTTTAAATAAAACAAAAAATCTAACTCTTTTGTATCTTCTAAAACAACAAAGGATATATATATATATATATATATATATATATATATATATATATATATAAATGAAAATATATTATATAAAAAAAATGAATAGAATTTTGTCTTCTCTTAACTGTTATTATTTTTAATAGCAGTTTATATATATATATATAGTTATACTTAGTTATTTTTTCTAAATTAAAAAAAATTAACTTAAAATAAAAATTATAAACAAAAATATAAAAAATAAAAAAGGTTTTTGTTGGGGTGGGGTGGGGCTGTACCCACACCCCAACCCGTAACCCTACAGTGGAAGGTGGAGGGG
>MU227859.1:2357819-2381049 GCA_018584345.1 Thuja plicata | reverse complement strand
AGTTTTCCTCACTTATTAATTATAGCATGTTGATATTAATTATTAAGTTAGTCATACTCTATTTTTCACTTAAGCTTTCTCTTAGGTTAGCCTTTTCCTTTTTTAGGGTTTCATTCACCTTTAAGGTCGAATGCTTGTAATTGTTTTTGATACTCTCTGAATACATTTGAGCTCTCACTTTTTGAGCACAGAAGGGTTTCTGCTTTTTCTATTGTTGGCTTCATTCTTTGTAACAGGTATTTTGCATGCAGGTGTTCTTGGCAAGCTATGAAGTTGGATTTCTCAAAATCTATAGAATTGATAACATTGGTCAGAAAGGTAATGCACTTATAATAGATCTAAAAATCTATAATTTTAGTTGTATATGTGAACAAATCAATTTATTGTTTCAGTTTAACCATTGAAGCATCAAGTCTCTTAACCGAGAAGGACTTAAAAGTATTTTTTAATTGAGATACATCTGAAGGAGTATCAAAAAGTTTGATCATACAAAGTAGCATTGGATATGCCCAATTCCTATTGACAGGCCAAGTGAGTGTTTAATCAAGGATGGTAGCATTAGATTCCAGATATTAAGTGACAAAATATCTATTCAAATCCTCTAACAAGGTCATACCTAATAGTGTGTTTGTAACCTTTAACAGGGTTGGGTCTTAACAGAGCTCACTTTAGAAGAGTGAAAATTTGGGGTACCATTTTGAGTGGTTTTCCCCTTAATTGGGTTTCCACGTTAAAAATCCATGTGTCATGTGTCTATGAGTCATTACTTTATTGTTTTTCATTTCACATAAGTAAATCTGGATTGATCGGTGTACACTACTTATTTACTTTTTTTTGGTAAATAGAAAGACTACTTATCGGTAAACATACAGAAGAAGGTTTTACAAAGCATTCTGACAAGTAGTAATTTGATATAAGTATTTCAAGGCATTCATCTTACAGGACTAAAAATAACTAGAGGTATAATTATGTGGTACTAAGTTTGAAGGGTTGATTTAAGGATTAATTTTTGAGGGAACTAATTCACCCCCCTTCTCAATTATTACTAACAATTTTTGCATCTCCAAACTTTCTCCAATGATATATTGAGTGTTAATACTGACCCCTGATTCTGTCATTGCCAAGATTGGTTTTATTCCTAAAGAAAAATTCAAGGCAGATATGCCCTTACGTCACCGAGATAATTTCTTCCTTGGTTAAAAAATCTAGCATCCAATCCATGAAGGTCAATGAAATGTTAATGTTCAACTTGTAATGAGGGTGTGTGTAGGATCATGGTATGCCAAACTATGGCCTTAAGTGGCAATGAAATTTTAGAAAAATTAGGGTTAGGCAACTTGACGTAAATAAATGAACAAGTTATCAAACTTATATAAAATTATGTAAGAGGAAAATCTATAGAAAATTGAATTTAGTTTCTAAGCTACTAGTTATGTTTTGAAAAAGATTAATCTATTTGGTAAAAATTTAAAATTTCAATGTAATAATACTTAAATTTCAGGAAAAAGATAAGAAGTAGGTGTATGTCTGACCACCCTAACCACAATCAAATGATAATATTTTTTTATAAGATTATAAATATAAGTAGAGGACTCAAGTTTTTATGTGACACATATTTTTGTGTAATTTTTTTCCAAATAGATAATTAGTTATGATATTTTTACTACAAATTTTTCAGAATAAAAAAAATTCTGTGTTTGACCACCTTAACTTGGTCAAAACTTAATAATATTTTTTCTCATAGTATGTGAAGCATAGAATGTGATACATATTTCAAATTTGAAATTTTTAATACCATTTGAAAGTTATAGATGTTTTTCATCAGCCTATCAATCAAGACTTTAGACGTAATCCAATTAGAAAATAAATAATAATTATTTATTAAACTTAAAACATGACATAATTTATATTGGTGGAAAGATGAGAATATTATTAAGACATCCTCTTCATTTCATCAATTTGGGATAACAAAAAAGACATCAACTATAAGGTCAAAGTCTAGAAACATAGGGAGATCTCAAAAACACATTTTTTGGGTTGACTTTCTAGGTTTGGCATTCCCAAGCCAAAGCCAATAGTGATCCCAAGGTAAATATATTGGTTGTTAATTTGTGTCAAGAATATCCAATTTCAGAAACATCTGATATCAGATATGAAATCTGACAATGGCGACACCGACAAAATGTTGGCACCATTGCACACTGTTTGAAACTTTTATACTTGTAAAATCTAATATCAGATATTAATATATATTATTTATAATGTATAATATATAATATTATATCACATATAATACCATATTATATTATATATAATATATAATATAATACTATATATTTTTGATTAAGGTAAAATCAAGTTTTGAAGGGACCTGAAAATCTTTACATGCAAATTTGGAGGAAGACTGAGAACCCCATAAAAGTAATATACTTAAAAAGGAGCTTTACAAAACAAAAACCAACATCCAAAAAATGGTCAGTAGTCTAGAGACATAGATAATACAACAAACTAGCTACCCAAAAGAACATAACACATGAAGCCTAAGCTTCATAACATAGGATTTTTAAGGCACTCTAAACCATTGAAGTAAAACAAGGATTTTTTCTAGGTTCCCATAACCTGATAGTGAGAAAAAATGACCCTTCTAGTCAAAAAGGGGCTTTGATAGGATCCCCTAACCTTGATAACCAACCTCAATAGATAATATAATAGAGATTTAGCTAATGAACTAAATGGGTTTTAACATGGCTCCCAAAACCATAATGGGTTTTTGATAGGCTCCTCAAACCTTCACTAAGAACCTTGAAAGATTGCACAAAAAAAAAAAGCTAAAATACCACTAGGAATCATAGAGATAAGAAAGGATCCCCAAGAAATCACCATGGGTTTTAACTTGCCTCCCACAACCAAAATGTTATCACCATTAGTAGCATCCTGCCACTCCTTCCACAACTCCCATGAGAAACTCTTCTTTACCTCGATAGAAAAAGATCCCACCTCAAAATGGTCAGTGAAGTATGGAAAAACTAGAAAGGGAACTAGAATGGAATTCAACCCCAAATTTGAATGATCACAATGGACAACAGTCCATAACAAGCACCAAAAATCCACACCTCTAAAACCATAGTCCATCTCCATAGGACATGTCATCACTTATCTAAGACTAAAGAGAGAGGAGAAGGGATGAAGAATAAGCTACAACCACATTTTAATCATGAAAAAGAATCCCATCTTAATAGGGATAAGCTCAACCTCTATAGGAGCCTTTTGAAGATGAATCTAACCATTAACAAAAAAACCCAATGAAAAAAAAGAATAGAGAAGATTCTGGGCTCCAAAAGGGCCATGTAGAACCTAGGCACCACACCACCTTAACCAAAAACAAAGCTAGGCTAGGGAGGGCCCTTGAAAACTTCCAACATCCTCCTAGCCAACAACAAACAACAAACCACCAAAGATTGAGAACAAAGAGATGCCTCCAAAATCCCAACAACAATAGGTATCATCCACTGCAAGATTTTCCACTAAAAATTCCCCACCCCTTCTGGATAACATACTAGTGAAAATAAAGGAAGCCAGCCCCCATAAAGAACAAGGCTCAAAAGTACAAAACACGAACAAGGGGCTAGACCCATCAAGAGAGAAAATAGATATGTTAGACCCAAGAAAAATGCTAGCAACCACATGCCCTTGAGACTTAATAGATCTCCCACCTACCATGAGAAGATTAAATCCACCCAAGGTCTACCAGCCAAAGGCCAACACCACAACAAAGTATTTAAAAAAATAGCCTAAAGGCCACCCAAGCAGAAAAATTAGTGCGACCAAGGATAGCCAGTCCCAAAAAGAGGCTAGGATCTGACCCACAAACCATAAAAAAGGAGCCAAAAACAAAAAATATAATTGAGAACTGAAACCCCAAGCTCAAGGATGCTAGGCAAACCAAACATGGGAAGGAGTAGACTCACAAAACTAAAAATCTTATCACACCAAATCTCAAAAAGAATGTTTGTCCAAAAATCTTAAGCATCCTCAAAACAAACCCAAACAAGACCACCCACACAGAAGAATGAAAATAAATCCCACACCAATGACATGATCTTACTAGGAAGAGGGAGTCAAATAATCTTCCCACACCTACACAAGAGCTCAAAGAGACCAAATAGGAAGGAGACCATAGCATCTCCACCGTCAAGAAAGAAAACACTAGTGAAAATTAGCTTGGAATCCAAGGAACCCACAATATACCCACCTTGACAAGGAGCAGGGCATAAGAAGTGGAGAAAGAGACATGCCCTTCTTGGGCCATTTGCTCCTGAAAACCCAGCTTCTCTTAAAAAAAATGCTTGCTAGAAACCAAAATAGGGGAGGATAGTGAACCATAAATGCAACAGTGAACATAGTCAAACACAATCCAAATGACTCCCACACTCCACGAGAGACCAAAGGGACAATAGAGATACTTGTCAATAGAGAGAACATGGAATTAAACCAAAATCTCCCTCCTCTGCAAAGAAACCCCACCCAAACTATGGAAAAAAATGTCCAGATTGAGCAGAGCCAACTCAACAAAAATAACCCTAAAAAACTACACCTTCAAATGCTACAATATTGTAATATTACATATTATATATTTTATTATATGTTATAATAATATATAAAATTAGATATTATATATTACATTATAATATAAAATATTATATATTTATATTATATTATATATATTAAATACTCTCGCTCTCTCTCTCTCTCTCTCTCTCTCTCTCTCTCACACACACACACACACACACACACACACACACACACACACATAGGGCGTACACCCTATGTAAAATACTAAAAATGGTAAAAAGGGAAAGGAACTTGTAAGGAAACTTGCATCCAACTATATGACAATTTCCACATAACCAATAATAGATCTTATGCAAACAAACACTTACAATCCACATGGAAGAGAATAAAAAACATACCCAAAAAATATGTCACAAGGTATATTCTAGGAAAAACCTCATGAGCGAAAAACCCAGCCTCCAAAAGCATCCATCGCCATGTATTATTCAACAAAACACCATTGCAATACAACCATGAAATCCTTCAAATCCATAGCCCCAACCAAGTACTCCATGTGAATGAGAATGAATCCACACATCCCATGCAATGCTTCCAACATTCACAAATGCTACCTTGGCTCACTTGTCTAACGTCAACAACTACCCTTGTGGTTTTTTTTATAGAAACAAACTCCCAAAATAACTAAGTGGTATTACATAAACCATGTGCTAAATCCATGTGCTACCTAAACGCATTGACCCACATTCAATATTGGGTACTTTATTTACTTTATTCTCTAATATTAAATAATTACATCAAATAATATTACAATGTTACAATACAACTCATCAAGAATATTCCATGGGAATCGCTATGTGTTGCACATCCATCTAAGTCCAAACTTTACATAATAAAATAAAATAATACAATAATAAACATTATTATGTAATGTGTACAACACACATTTTTCCATCAATCTCCCACTTTCTATATACATTGCATAAGGGTTAATACATAGCCACATAAATTAACAAGGGAATAATCCCTCCAGGCACATACACCATCTTTAACCAAAGTACGCCATGTGCTCCATCCAGGTACCCACAAAAAAGTCAAAGTATCCACCATCACATACATGAATTTTCCCACCTCCTATTATTCCACTACCACAAGCCATACATATAAGTCACCCAAAGAGAAAGTTACCCAACCTGTCACATAAGAATCATAAATCCTGTACCAACTAAAATCCTAAAGCATAAACACTCAGTCCAAAGCTAATCACATGTATCAATAGATGTCAAAACCATACCTAGGATAATACCCACAATAAGTGCTAACCCATCCAACTATCCATACCTCCAAGGTTTACCAAGTGAATCCCACAACATCAATGTATCCAACCTATAGTATGTAACCACAAGCCTCAAGTGAAATACCTGCCACATACACACTAAGAAGCTTCCACTGCAAAGGTAATATCAAATATGAAAATCAATACACTCATAATATCTCATAGAATTGAATCCATGTAGTATCAAAGACATCCACAACAATATGCAACATATAAACTAATATACTACAAGCACAACTCTCACAATAAGTCTCCAACACTCTCCCAAGTTATCGATAACCAGCAAAGGAAATTGATAAATGAAAAACCGTTCCATTTCCCAAATAAAAAACATGAACAAAAACTAGTAATCAAAAGCTCCAATAAATATCCAATTCAATGTAAATGAAACTGAACACCTAGGAAGATATCCAAGACCAAAGATAAACTATGTATCATGTCCTTCTATACACACCTCTAAATGCAAAAAGTTGCATTATTGCTCAGTTGAAAGTTTCTCAATGGTGCATCTTTCAAACCATTTGTCATGGGACCAAACCACTAGCTCCATTAGCTCTAGTTGGTTGGGTAAATTCTAGTGGATACCTTTTTTCACTCGTGTAGCACCAAAAACGTTCCAACGCATGTTAGACCGAAGTGTTCCCAAGGTGCACTAAGCAAAACTGGGCAGCAATTTTTGGCAAGCAATATATTAGACCTCGTGAAAGATATTAGAGATCCATGAAGTGCAAAAGGACCATCTTGGGAAGGTATACAAGCACATGTCTCAGTCATGGGAGATTTTACTCAAATTCCATTTTGCGACTCGATCTCGGTTGGTGCAAAAAGATGCATTATTGCTCAATTGAAAGTTTCTCAATGGTGCATCTTTCAAACCATTCCTTGTGGGACCAAACCATCACCTCCATTAGATCCATTTGGCTGGGTAAATGCTAGTTGATACCTTTTTTCACTCGCATAGCATCAAGAATGTTCTAATGCACGTTAGACCAAAGTGTTCCCAAGGTGCACTAAGACAAATTGGGCAAAGATTTTTGGAGAGTGATATCTCAGACCTTATGAGAGATATCATAGATCCGTGAAGTGCACAAGGAAATTATTGGGAAGTTATACAAGCATCTGGCTTAGTTCTAGGAGATTCCACTTGGATTACGTTTGGCGACTGGATCTCGATTGGTGCAAAAAGTTGCATTGTTTCTCAGTTGAAAGTTTCTCAATGGTGCATCTTTCAAACTATTTGTTGTGGGACAAAACTGTAAGCTCCATCAGCTGTAGTTGGCCAGGTAAATTCTAGTGGATACCTTTTTTTTCTTGCATAGCATCAAGAACATTCTGGCGCATGTAGGACCAAAGTATTCCCAAGGTGCACTAAGCCAAATTGGGCAGAAATTTTTGGAGAGTGATATATTGAACCTCGTGAGGGATATTAGAGATTTGTGAAGTGCACAAGGAATATCTTGGGAAGGTTGAAAATAATCTAGCTCAGTTACAGGATATTTTACGAAGGTTGACATGATCTAGCTCAGTTCTGGGAGATTACATTTTGCAAATGGATCTTGGTTCGTGATAAAAGTTGCATTGTTGCTCAGTTGAAAGTTGCTTAATGGTGCATCTTTCAAACTATTCATCATGGGAGAAAACCATTAGCTCCATCACCTCTAGTTGGCTAGGTAAATGCTAGTGGATACATTTTTTACTTACATAGCATCAAGAATGTTCTAGTGCATGTCGAACCAAAGTGTTCCCAAGGTGCACTAAGCCAAATTAGACAACAATTTTTGGAGAGTGATATCTTGGACCTCGTTAGAGATACCAAATATCTATGAAGTGCAAAAGGAACATCTTGGGAAGGTCTACAAGAACATGGCTTAGTTATGGGAGATTCCACTTAGATTCCATTTGGAAACCCGATCTCAGTTGGTGCAAAAAGATTGATTCTTGCTCAATTAAAAGTTGCTCAATGGTGCATGTTTCAAAATGTTGGTTGTGGGACCAAACCATCACCTCTAAAGGCTCCACTTGGCTAGGTAAATTCTAGTGGTTACCTTTTTTCACTTGTGTAGCATCAAGAACATTCTGACGCATGTTGGATCAAAGTGTTCCCAATGTGCACTAAGCCAAATTGGGCAGCAATTTTTGGAGAGAAATATCTCAGACCTCATGAGAGATATCAGAGATCTGTGAAGTGCAAAAGGACCATGTTGGGAAAGTCTAAAATTAATTCATTCAGTTCTAGGAGATTCCACTCAGATTCCATTTGGAGACCCGATCGCGGTTGGTGCAAAAGGTTGCATTATTTCTCAGTTGAAAGTTTCTCAATGGTGCATCTTTTAAACCATTCGTCATGGTAGCCAACTGTCAGCTCCAGTGGCTCTGGTTGGCCAGGTAAACACTAGTTGATACAATTCTTTTCTTTCATAGCATCAAGAACATTTTTCTGCATGTGCGACCAAAGTGTTCCCAAGGTGCACTAAACCAAATTGGGCAGTGATTTTTGGAGAGCGATATATTGGACCTCCTAAGAGATATCAGAGGTCGATGAAGTCCACAAGGACTATCTTGGGAAGGGCTAAAAGCATTTGGCTCAGTTTTGGAAGATTCTTTTGACCGGGTAAATTATAGTGGCTACCTTCTTTCTCTCGCGTAGCATCAAGAATGTTCTGACACATGTCGGACCAAAGTGTTCCCAAGGTGCACTAAGAGAAATTGGGTAGAAATTTTTTGAGAGATATCTCAGACCTCATGAGAGATATTAGAGATCTGTGAAGTGCACAAGGACCATCCTAGGAAGGTCTACAAGCATGTGGCTTAGTTTTGGGAGATTCCACTCAAATTACATTTGGGGACCAGATCTCGGTTGGTGCAAAAAGTTACATTGTTGCTCAGTTGAAAGTTGCTCAATGGTGCATCTTTCAAACCATTCATCATGGGAGAAAACCATCAGCTCCATGAGATCCAATTGGCTAGGTAAAATCTAGTGGATACTTTTTTCACTCCCATAGCATCATGAACATTCTAGTGCATGAAGGACCGAAGTGTTCCCAAGGTGCACTAAGCCAAATTGGGAAATGATTTTTGGAGAGTGATATCTTGGACCTTGTGAGAGATATCAGAGATCTGTGAAGTGCACAAGGACCATCTTGGGAAGGTCTAGAAGCATGTGGCAATGTTGGATGTGTCTGACATTTTTTTTTGAACAACATTGTTTGAATCACCTCCAAATAATGTTTTCGATGTGGGGTGCGGTCTCGAATGCCAATTCTCAACTTAAAGACATCCTTCACATTTGGTGACACTCTTGAGTTAGATTGCCAAAATATTCAAATTTGATCCTTTACACCATTGGTAAGCTTCTTATCACAATGTGGAAGTCTCCCACCATAAGCCCATGTATTATTTTGAAGAGGATCATCAAGTCTTTCTCTTCTTGAAAGTGCTCTTTCCAAATTTTTACGATTTAGGTTCAAGTCAACACAAGTTTGTCTCATCAAATGAGCCTTTCTCAAATGATGACTTGCTAAGGAGGTTGTAATAAACCTCCTATTGGATCTCTTGTCTTTTTCCTTGGTAGTCTTCCTAATGGAATTGAGAGCACTAAAAATATTTCACACAAAAATAACATTCCTCTCCTTTTTCTCATTCACACTAATCTTCAATTTGACTAGTATAGATCCCATATTCTGCATCTTTAACAACTGCACAAACATTTGACATTTCTCAACCAATGTCTTGTGGCTAAAAAATTGATCAAATTTTTTTGAAACCCATAACCCAATGGTTCTTTCTGATCTCTTGCCATCGAAATTGCTCATTATGTTCTCATTAATTTCAAGTAACCATTTTGTTGTTCTTGAAGGTCTCAAATTTTAAGTTTGTCTTTATTTGTCACAAGGGACTTCATTTTTCACATAATTAGGAGATGTATAACATTGATTTTGTTCTTTTGCACCATTATCATGTTGTCAGTTCCTTCATATTCAATCAGTGGATTGTCATTGCCAATGTACACACTTACATTGTCCACATCTACATGTTCATTTTCAAATCCTACATTTTTATCTTCAATCCATACATTCTCATTTTCAATATTATTGTCATAAATCATTTCAAATTTATGTTCTTCTTCCACATTTAAGGGTAGGCCTATGCCCTCATCTTCATTAATATTTAACATACCTTGTCTCTTGTTCTGATGGGCAATCCTATCCATTTCTCTATACACTTCAATCTATTCATTTGTGAGCTTCCTCTTCTGTTTATGATTTTGACGACTACTAAACCCCATGGTGAGACCAAAAAGGTGATGCAAAAACCTTTAATAATAGAGAAATTCCAACAAAAAGGGTGTAAAAAGTAGTTTTTTCTCTTCCACTCCTGCAATCTCATGATATTCTCTGCAAAAAATGTGGTTCTCGGACTGAGGGACCTAGAGAATCATTTTTCTCTTATGGATTCCAATAAAACAAATCAAATATCTGATAATATCAAATATCTGATATTATCAGATATCAGAAATCTCCTGCTCAAATTTTGCTTCCCCTCAAATTTGCAATTTTCAACTTTTTCATTTTCATCCTATTTCTAATATTTATTTTGCTTTTTCATAACTATTATAAATTTCTTTTTATAATATTATTATTATATTTATATTACATTTTCATAATATTATATTTTCACAATATTAATATTATATTCTCACAATATTAATATTACTCTCTCTCTCTCTCTCTCCTAGGTATTATTGTTATAATATAAATATTAATAAATATTTAATATTAATATTATACTATTATCCAATAGAGAAATAAATAATAATAATAATACAATACTAATTTATATAATACAATACTAATTTGATAATACTAGTGCTAATAAGACTTATTATATATAACGTAAAAACAATAATCATTAAATTGAAAAAAAATATTCAAACAATTCGGCGGGATATATCGGATATCCGATATATTTTTGAATATCTGATTAGCCTTGGTTTTTTCCTTGGGTTTTGTATTTGAAATGCCAAACATGGATGGTCAACCTAAAAGATGTGTTCACCATATTTCCTCTAACCTTCAGACTTTGACCATGTAGCTGACGACCTTTTTTCACCTGAAATTGATGAAATAAAAAGTGTTTCTTAAAGAAATTATCAGCTTTCCATCAATATAATTGTTGTCAAATTTTGACTTCAGTAAGTAATTATTACTTATTTTCTAATTGAGTTATCCCTAAAGTCCTAATTGATAGACTGATTGAAAATAAAACTATAACTTTCAAACAGTTTAACCTTTTTTAAATTTGAAACATGTGTCACATTCTATGCTTTCCCTACTATAAGAAAAAAAATTCAATTTTGTAAAGTTTAGAAATAGTTAAGGTGGTCTGACACAAGTGTTTTTTTATTCTAAATAAGTTGTAGCAGAAAACTCATGTAATTAATTAATTATTTTGGATAAAATTACCGGGCATGAGTCTTCTACTTATATCTAGAATCTTGTGAAAATATATCATCATTTAATTATGATTAAGGTGGTTAGACATACACGCACTTTTTATCTTTTCCCTGAAATTTTTGTACTACTACATTGAAATCTAAAGTTTTCAACAATTAGATTAATTTTTTTTTTCAGATAAGTGCTAGTAGTTTAGAAACTACATTCAATTTCCTAGAGATTCTTTTTTTACAACTTTTTCACATAAGGTTGATAAGATGTTCAACTTTTTATGTCAAGTTGACTAACCCCAATTTTCTCATTTTTTTATTACCACTTAAGGCCATAACTTGGCATACCATGATCCTACACATACCTAGGAAAAACATACATCCATAAAATAAGAGCATATCATAAACCATGGAATCTCAAAGACATCTTATAAAGCATAAAATCATAGCACACATGTACATCACATAAAGCACAAATTAAATTAGATCACATCCACATCCTATATGGCAATCAAAACTGCATCATATATATAACTTGAAAAGTATCATGGTACAATGTTATAGGGAGTGCTCGCAGGCTCACAAAAGAGATGCAAAAAGTATCTATAATGATCAACTAGTGTTGTCTCTGCATTTTGGTCTGTGAGGCCTAGATGGTACAAAATTTGAAGGCCCTACCTCGGTTTTTCCTGTAGGAGTGCTTGTAACTATATAGGAAGCTCTAAGAGTTCTTTGTGTCCACTAAGATCAATGATAGGTGGTATAGATATGCACTCTCTGAGATGCTAGAAAAATGGTCTCATAGTGACCTCTCAAGTACTGTATCTCTTTTCCAGCCTCCCTACCCTCTCAAAACATCCTATAAATCATCTACTTTAAACTAAAATCATGTACACTATCTATGAATGACCAAAAAATTTTCTCTGCATACCTAGCTCTAGCCTCTATAGTCTGTATCTTGTCCCTCATGTTCTCCCTCTCCCAATCCATCTCCCACTGCACTCTCTCTATCCTCCCCTCTAAAGTGGCCACACTAAACAAAAACCAATGCCTCTAAGCTTTTTCCGCTAATGCTCTCCCATCCACCTCAACAACCCTAGCCTCTGTACGTGTCATCCTCCTTAGGGCTCATCTAACCTGCTCTACAAATCTCTATAATGCTATCTCAAACTATCAATATCTACATTATCTATATCAAAACCACTCCTCTCCATTGTAGCCTGGATAGGAATATCCTAAGATGCCTCATCAAAACCACTCATGGCTACATCCACAAGTCAAGTTTCATCCCCCTAAATCTCCATCTCATCCCTAGATGAGTTTGATCCACTCTTTCTCCCTGCCTCACTATCAACCTCCTCCAAAATGGTCCCCGTGATATCTACATCTTCCTCCCCTCCTCTTACTTCAGCTAGTACAACTAGGGAAAAAAAAAGGGGAATCACTGGGAAACTACAATAGTAATTCCTCCACCACCTCGATCATCTCCATCCCCACCATCATCACCATCACTTCTACCTCCTCATCTTCCATTTTCCCTCCTCCACCATCTCCACCATCATACCCACCACCTCTACCTTTTTATCCTTCATCTCTCTCTCTCCTCCTCATTCACCAGCATCTCCACCACCTCAACCACCATTCATCCCTCCATTTATGACCCCTCTCTGACCTCATCTACCATTTCTCCTCTAGGGCAATCTGATATGTAGCTCATGTCTAACAAAACTGGTATACCTAGATCCATATAAGGAATAATCATATGAGAATCTCACCATGCATCATACCCTATCATATTCCCTGCATCTTCTGTCATCAATCACCAATCCCATCTCATAGGAGCTAGCCAACTAAACTATGCCACTATTTTTTCTATGTATACCACTGGCCCTCAACCTCTAACATCCCTCACACATTGTGCAAACTTTCTTGATCCAACCAAAACTATCTATCTCTCACCATACTATCTCAATACCCTATCTGGTAGGTGTATCTAAATGATCCTTGCATACAGGGTAGAATAGCCAATCAAATATCTCTCCCATTGACAAAGCTAGAGGTGATCATCCTCACCATCCCACATGAGGCATCCAATATAGGGTCTCTAGAAAAACTCCCTCAATGTGTCCAACAAGTGTCTCCAATATCTCACACAGACCATGTACCTATGAGCCACTGCATCATAGTAGTATACATATGAGTGTCCTAGCTATATCACTAGTCTATCAAAAACTAGATGAAATACAACAATATTCTCAAAAGACCACACCTGTAAAAGTGCACGAATCTGCATCCTAAATTCTGACCCCCATCATATGCAATCTTATGTAACTGGTGATATACCATGGCCAAAAAACATGGCCCCCAAGCAAAATATGTCCCTCTAAACAATATTTCCAACACATTCTCTCCCCAAACAAAAGGGAATCCATGACCTCTCCTATCCATAACTAAAACACCCACCACAACTACATAAAGCATCATAAAATATTGATCATAACCCAGCATGTCTGCCCACCTAATGTCATACCTCCTAGAACTCAACTCCTCTTCCATATAATAAAAAAATTCACCTAAATATTTTTTCCCTATCCCGAAAAAGTACGTAACCCTCTCCCACTGAATAGGAATTTGTAATATCCTATGCACATCCTCTAAAGTGATCGTGCACTCCCGAGTATGAAATTTGAAGGAGGAAATATTTGAATGCCACCGTCCACATAAAGGAGTAACTAAACCTATATTAGCCCTAATATTAGGCATCAATGTAACATGCACTAAAACTAGGCTATCCAATTTCTCCCTCTCCTCATCACAAAGTCTATGTCTATAAGCTAACACATGTTGATGATTCTTCTGAGTAATCAAGACATTATCCCTAATCTGCAGGTCCACAATGAACCACATTTTCAGTCCCCATGCAATTCAAAGTCCATACTAATAATTCATTCATGCTAACATCATTTTCATATAGCATATCCTATGCACATATGTCCAGTATATAATTTGCATTCATGTACAAATAAATTAAAATGCATCCACCATATCCATATGGCATGCATGTCCATACATATCTCATCCATACATATATATTATATTTCATTTCAACAAAAATAAAAATCCCATATTACATATGTACACATAAAAATAAAATAAAACTTCACTCTATATTAATTTATGACCTATCATTCATACATTAATTAAAATTTCATTAATTTCAAACCAACACTACTATTCATTTAGATAATAATTTATTTGCATACATATAAAAAAGTAAAAGTCACAATCACTTGTGTTTTCCCTGCTATCTAAGTGCATTGTCCACACATAGAGTATGGTTGAACCCCTAGGACATGTGCATGGATCTTGTCCATCATGTGCAAAAATCTCAACCTATGTGTGTGTCATCCTAATGACACGAGTATGGTTCAATTATAAAATTGAGCCCAACTCTACATTTTTATGTGCGTAAATTTAGCACATTGAGTGCATCATTTGCACACTACATGTGTAGTGTTCTAACCTTTGTATACACTAAAAATTGGCTTCGCTAATTAATTAATTAAATATTTATTATTTAATTAATATTGTCTTGATAAATTAATTAAATATTTATTATTTAATTAATATTTATTTCTTCTATTTATTAAGTAAATTATTTAATTAATTTAATACATTCATTGTAGTCTATTCTTCTTATCCTAAGTCTTCTAAATTAGTCTCATTAAAGTGATTAATTACACAGTCACTAAATATGACTAAACCTCCTAGTCCACCTCATAGACCTAGTCACTTGACACATCACCTTGGCTAAAATAATTAACTATTATTAATTATTAATAAATCATTATCCTCACCCACACATGTCCTATTCTTAAGGGCTATGTGGCCTCATAAGACTTGGTCTCATGACCACATGTCTTCTCCTACACTAAGTCAAGAGGAAATCCCTATTCCTAAGGAGTTTCTCAAGCCACCTCAAAGAGTCCAAGGTGACTCATGGGACACTTGTACCAAGAGTCCCCATGAGGAAAAATTCCTTCCTCCTTCCTCTCAATGGTCTTTGTGAGACACTTGACATGTGTCTTTCCCTTCAACTTTTTTCTCCTCTATGTCAATATAGAAGGAACATCCTCCCTATTCTTCCTCTCACACTCCAACTACATCCCCCTTTCTCTCAACCCCTTCAACCAAGTCAATAGAAACCCTAGGATCTTCCACCTTTCAATCTCCACCCTAGGATTGTGCCACCTAGGCTTGGGTCCTCCAAAATCCTATAAAAGGAGCCTCATTCTCCCTTTGTGAGCTAATAGGAAAATAACATTCAAGCATTCAAGCAATCAAGCATTCAAGCATTCTAGAAATCAAGCATCTAGGAATTCAATCAAGCATCCAATAATTTTCATACCATTCCATCATCCATTAGTTTCATAATCAAGCTTTAGGCCATTTTGCATACATTCACTCAATCTCCACACTTTGGTGACATCTTCGGCAAGGAGCTTCAATTGGAAATCTGAGAGCTCAACACATCCAATAAATCAAGGTTAGGAGGAAAATGAAGACAAGCTACAATGGGTAAGTGAAGGTAAAATTTTTTTAATTTCATTTGATCATTTGTAATCTTCATTGTGTTGCATTTAGATAGATTTATTACCTTTACAGTAGTAGTATTTCATTTATAATAGTAGACATCTATTTTGCATACATTTTTGGCGCCCGTCGTGGGGCCATCCCCACAAAATTGACATGTTGTTTTTAGTTTTTCCATGTGAAGGATTCTACAGGCTTTTCCTATGCATTCATCCCTGACACCTACGCATACATCCATTCCTGCTACATTTTTGTTAAAATTGCACATTGATTACATCACGATGCGCTTTCATCCACTGTTGTTGTGCTTTCATCTCTATTCCTATGCATTCATCTGCTGTCTCTGCGCATACATCATTTTCACTAGTAGAAGTCTATTTTCTAATCATTCTATTTTGGCTAACTATATTAACAGGTTTTTGTGTTTTTTTTTGTATTTTTTAGGTTGTTTTGTAGGTTGTAAATCTAAAGACCCCAATCTTAAATTATTGACAGTTTACTTGCAGGTTCCTAGGAGTTTGCAAAATAAACTATAACCTTCATTTGGGCTTAAAATACGACATGCTTTTCAAATTTGTGTGCTTTATTTAGTTTAGCAAACTGTCTGTTGTGTCTTTCTTTTATATCTCAATTGTACTCCAAGAATTACAACGTATCCTCTCCCCTCGCCATTTGTGGACCTTGGGTGTAAGAGAAACTATTATAATCTTTAGAGGGAGATCTTTGGTGGGAAAAGAGGTACTCACCCCAAGGAATGAACCAACTGATAATAGGCTAAAGATAAGTCCCTCCAAACCAGTATACAAAAAATTCCATTGTGATTAATCTCACACTAGATAGGTGTGAATTGATTGTGGCAACCAAAATCTCCTCTAGTACCCACATGGTGCGTTAAATTCCCTACATTGTTAAGGTGAAAATATTACTTTGAAAGGATTAGGTGAGCCCCCTTAATTGGGAAAATGACATGATCAAAACCACCTGAATGGATGTCCTTACTAAAAACTTTTGTTTAGTGGCCAAAAACCTTCTATTTGCTAATTCAAGGGGTAGCCCAACCCATGAAGACACCCCACATTACTCACGGTTCATAGTAGAGATAAAAAATCTTTGGGAAGTAATGACGCATTGAATTTGGAACTTGGTGTGCCAGAGAAGTGAGTGCACTGTAAGGAGGAGCCCGTGTCTCCAAGTTCCTAGGTTTTTCGCTATGAATTTGTGTGGCTAGATTTTATTATCCAAGTGGGGATTCAGCAGATACTGTCCTTGCCAACCTTAGGAATTGTAAGCATATTTAGGCATACATACTAGATTAAATTAGATTCGATCATTTTCATCTTGCGTGTGTGTGTTTATGCATTTTCATTTTGCCAAAATCATCTAAAAATTACAAAAATTTCCAAAGAACATCCACAAAGCCATCAAAAAAGAAAAAAATAAGAACCTATGCATTTATCACTTTCTATTGCGCATTTTTCCAATCTTCCTGCACATACATAACAACGAGCCTTTGTACAGACCCTCAAGATTCCAAAATCACTTTTTTAGATACCCATTTTTGTCCTCAATACAATTCTAGAAGCACATTCGATTTTATCAGACCTTTCATCTTTAGTTTGACCATCTTCATCATTTTTCATGATCTCCCCTTCATCCAAAATTGACCAAATCATTCCTCAATCTTCAAAATCTACATTTAAGTGTTGGAACATTGCCCTAATTATCATATTTTGGCTTTTGTGAGTTTTTATCATATCAAGATTTATCATCCTTCATCAAAAAGTTACCTAGGTCACTATCTCTTGGTTTTCCTTTATCATATCATAGTGAGATCCATACCTCCTATTGACTTAGATTATCAAGTTACCATATCTACTTCAACACTTTTAAATTTTTTTCGCACATCTTTTCTATCATCGCATCTTCATCTATTTTCATCTCACACTTTTATGGTTCAAACTCGATCTCAAAAACTCAAACAAACTGTTAATCTAGAATCTATAGACAAGAAGGAAGGAGACAATACCAATGAGGAAAACCCTTGGTCTAAGAAAACTTCAATTTTTACATCTGATCATGAACCCATAGATCAAGAGCTAAGAGATGCTATGCAAGATGCTAGATTCTACAATGTCATGGAAAGACTTTTGGACATGGATAAAGAGATGTATTTACTTATGCTTGCTCAACAAGGAGCAAAACTACCCAATGATTTTGATGTCTCTACTCTTAGAGAACCACCTATCACAAATGACCAAGAAATACCCAGTGGTTCTCAAGAGACACATGCTCATGGAGCAAAGAAAGACAATAAAAATAGTGCTTTCAAAAATACCCATGGACCTCCACCAACTTTGAATCCTGTCATACAACAAATCCAAATTCTTCAACAAAAAATTTGTGACATACAAACTGGATCATCAACCAAGAAATATTCCTTGGATGATATATGTCCCTATCCCTTTGATAATAAGTTGGCTATTATTTCATTCCCTCCTCACTTTGAGGTACCAAAATTTGATAAATATAAAGGGAATTCGGATCCACAAGACCACATTCGTGAATTTTGTGTTGCTTGTATTGAAGTCTCCCATAATGACACATATCTTATGCGACTATTTCCATGAAGTTTGGGAGGACAAGCCATGGAATTGTTCTCCAAACTACCCCCCAGGTATCAAGTCTTTCAATGAGCTTATTGACAAGCTTGTGACTCATTATTCATATAATATCAAATATGAGGTCACTATGCTTGATCTTTGCAATGCACAAAAAAATAATGGAGAACCCTTCCTTAATTTTTGGCAAATATGGCATCAATTGTTTTCCAAGTATCCATGAACAATTCTTGAACAAGAAAAGATGGATATCTTTGTGCATAACCTTACACAAGAAATGAGCTATAGGTTACAATTGCAATGTCCTCCAAACTTTAACAAGCTCATTGAAAATAGAGTCAAAATTGAGGAAGCTATGGTTAGAAAGGGGGAGATTAAGCTTTACTCCAAAGAAAATTTTGGATCTTCAAATTCAAATTCTAACAACAACAATAATGACAAGTCCAAATTTTAGAACAAAAACAAGAACATTGTCAATGATGGGATTGTGGACAATCGACATGTAAAACCAACACAACCTATTTTGAATCTCACAAGAAAATCCAATACTACTCAACCTACTCATAGAAATCAAAGTACAAATAGAATACCAACAATAATTCATCAAGATTACCCTTTATGCCATGTAGAAGAACTTTTACTCATTTGGGTGAATCTCTTGAATCTGCATTAAGGAAGTTGATCACAAAGAAACTCATTGCACCTCCTGAAACTAGAGATTTTGAACCTAGGGTGAAGCCTTCTTGGTGGAATGGTAATGATTATTGTGAATTTCATAGAGGGAAAGGTCACAAAACCAATGATTGTCAAAGACTCAAACATGTGATACAAGATTTGATTGAAAGTGGAGAAATTAGTGTTGATGGACATACCTCAAATGAGTCACATACGTATTTTAAAGATCCACTTCCCGAACATGAGAAAGGAAATTCTTCCAATGCTAAGGGTGATAACCAAACCAACTACAATACCACATCATATAACTATATAAATCACATTTCTGAATGCCATCCTTCCCAATACTATGTCAATGTGATTTCTATCAAAGAAGAGAGTCAACTAGCTAATGTCACTACTCGAGCCCAATCCAAGGTTACTCTTCAAGGTGTCTCATCCAAACCTAGCACTTCTCAGAACAAGTCTGCCTATGTTCCAAATTCCATGCCAAATGTTTCCAATCAATACAATCTTTTGGATCAATTGAAGAAAACACCAGCCCAAATATCTATACTAGATATTTTGCGTCTATCACCTTCTCATAAGGATATTCTTGAGAAATCTCTCCTAGAAACCAATGTTCCTACAAATCTAGATCAAGCCCAATTCCAAGATATGGTGGGACATTTGAAAACTCCGCATTACCTATCCTTCATTGAGCATGATGATCTAGCCATTAATCAACCACATTATTCTCCACTCCATATAGAAGGCCTTGTACAAAATCATAAAATAAAAAGAGTGCTAATAGATGGAGGAGTTAGCTTGAATATATGCACTTTAAAACTAGTCCTTGCATTGGGATTTTCTAAAAATGTTGTAGATCCAAGAATAAAATCACAATTAAAGCTTATGATGAAGAAGAGAGGTCATCCAAGGGATCTATTTTTCTTCCTATCAGAGTCGGTCCTATAGTCAAAGATGTACTCTGTCAAGTCCTTGATATGGATTTAGCATATAACATTCTTTTGGGGAGACCTTGGATTCATTCTATGCAAGTTGTCCCGTCAACTTATCATTAGTGTTTCAAGTTTCCACATAATGGTCAAGAAATAACTATCAAAGGAGATTCAAATCCTTTTCATTATTGCAACACTATGAAGACAACACTTGAATCCCTGGTACCCTATAATCATGTTGGATCTCCTATAACAACACCCATTGATCCAAGTAATGAAGCATTGACCTCTAAATCCAATGGGATCAAAATAGACATAAAAGAGAAAAGTATGGGAGAATACACTTTGGGTCAAACTTTATGTATCATAGAGTTATCCTTATCTCCTAAGTCATATGGAAAATATTTGATTAGCAAACAACAACCAGAAGCTCCTTCTACGCTTGTTTATGACACATTTATAAGTGGGGGCACTATATGAAAAGAGGTAGCTGAGCATAATGCTAATCATTTGTTAAAACACCATAAAGATCAAGAAGATGAAAAACATGAGCATATATCACCTGATGTATATGGTAAGGGATATACTTTGTTGCAAAAGATGGGATATCAAGGTAGTGGACCTATAGGGTTGCAAAGAGAGGGTGTTATAATACCAATTCTGAAAAATAAAAATTACCAAAGAGACACCACCAGATTAGGATGCAAAGGAGAAGGACCAAAGGAATATAAAGGTAAAGAAAATATTACACCTTTCTACAAGAATTCTAAAGTGCTTGCATTATAGTTCCGAAAACATGGCATGTATGTGGATCCAGAAAAGCAAAAGATAGTGACAAAAATCATTAATAGACTTAAGGATGATGATGATGATGATGATTCTAATTCTTATGAATGGGATTCATTATCTTACGATACCAAAGAGATAGGATTTGATGTTTTCCATACCTATAGTAATTATTTTCATGAGTGGGAGAGTTCAAGGACCGAACCACTAGGATTAGATTCACATGATACCACTCTTGGCGATTGTGAGGAAAGTGAGAATTATCTTGAGATAGACGATTCATATGAGAGTATGGAAATAGACCTTGCCTATACAATCATAAACTGTGAGAACTTTTATATCAATATCATCTCAACCTTTGAAATTGACCCCAATGATCCAATACCCCTTATCCACCCTGAGCTTATATCTTGGGATTCTCCCAATAATCTAGAACTTGATGTTTTATATAATGATGATGCAATTATTGACTATCTTGGAATCATAGATAATCTACCACTAGGGGATCATAAATCAGGATTTCCAATAGAACTCAATGACATGGCTTATTTTGGAGAGGGTGCCAATCCTTTCAGCTGTAAAAATGTAAAATTAATCAATAGATCTAACGGTGAAAACCACTCAGTGGCAGTGTTAGATCCTAAAAAGGTAAAAAGAAAATATGTATCTAAGGGTGAACACCTCTCTGAGGCACCTGAAGATGGAAGGATTGACACTCTCCCCAATTATATGTATCGAGATAAATCTTCAATACTTATTGAGCCAATGTTGCCTCTCAATGTTGGAATGGAGGAATCCCCACATATTCTGAAGATAACAACATCCTTAACAGAATCAGAAAAAGAAGCTTTTTCATAGTTTTTCAAAGAGAGACAGGTCATCTTTGCTTGGTCTTATGCTGATATGCCTAGGCTAGATCCTAATCTTATTATGCATCATTTGTCTATTGCACCAGGAATCAAGCCAGTAAAGCAAAAACTCAGAAAAATACATCCCCATATTGCACTTATGGTCAAAGAAGAATTGGAGAAATTACTGGATGTCAGATTCATTTGAGCCATTGATTATGCTGAGTGGATTTCCAATATTGTACCAGTATCCAATCCAGACAAGTCTATTAGGATTTGTATAGATTTTTGAGATCTCAATAAGGCTTGTCCTAAAGATGACTTTCCACTGCCCAATATTGATATTATAGTTGATTTGATGGTTGGGCATGAGATGTTATCCTTAATGGATGGGTTTTTAGGATATAACCATATCAAGATTACATCAAAAGACCAAGAAAAGACTACTTTTACATATCTTTTGGGGTAGATACTGTTGGAATGTGATGCCTTTTGGGCTCAAAAATACTGGTGTGACTTATCAGAGGGCTATGACAACAATATTTTATGACATGATGCATACCATAATGGAGGATTATGTTGATAATATCCTAGAAAAATCATAGAACAAAGATGGTCATTTAAGAGTGTTGGATAGAATATTCACCCGAATGGAAAAGTACCAGATTAGACTCAATCCAAAGAAATGTGCATTTGGGGTTACATCAGGAAAACTGTTAGGGTATATTGTCTCAGCTAAGGGCATAGAAGTTGATCCCAAAAAACTTAAGGCGATCATGGAGATGGCTTCACCTATGAATATTAGTCAATTAAGATCTTTACAAGGATGCCTCCAATCTATCAGAAGGTTTGTTTCTCAAATAGCAGACAAAAGTCATCCTTTTCAGCACCTGTTACATAAAAATATCTTATTCAAGTGGGATGATAAGTGTGAAGAAGCCTTCACTAAGATCAAGAAATATTTAGAAAATCCTCCTACTCTTATGTCACCAATTCCAAGCAAGCAACTCTTACTCTATATTTTAGCTATGAAAGTCTCACTCGATGCTCTTTTGGCCCAACAAGATCAGGAAGGAAAAGAGAGGGCTATATATTACATTAGTCTTACCCTTGTGGTATATGAGCTCAATTATTCACCAATTGAATGAGCATGTCTAGCAATGGTCTTTGATTCATAGAAGTGGAAGCCTTACATGTTGTCTCATTCCATCAAGCTTATTGTAAATATTGATCTTTTGAAGTACCTTTTGAGTAAGACAACATTGACAGGAAGATTGGCTAAGTGGGTTATGTTTCTTAGTAAATATGATATTGAATATGTGGATCGAAAGGCTATTAAAGGAAAAGTGATTGTAGATCAATTAGCCAAGGCACCACTAACAGATGATCAACCTATATATATATATATATATATATATATA
>MU227859.1:2322933-2347239 GCA_018584345.1 Thuja plicata | reverse complement strand
TATCATGACTACCCACTAGGCAGGATAAGGAAGAGAAAAGAGAATACCTACTTCACAAAGTAAGGAGATATCCAACTTAACAACAATATACACTATATCCTTAGCAAAGAGTATTGACCCTTACCTCTAAGAGTATAGATAATTGTGAAATGGATATGTCGCATATGGAAAAAGGATCCTCAAAAAGGAAGAGATCTTATCATCAAGACCCCCACTATAGAGGAGTGCTTAGGATAAAATATCATCTTCTAAAGAAAAAGGACCAAAGATTCAACCATCAAGCCCCCTGTGATGAAGAGGAAGAGGAATCTCGAAATGAAAGAGTCAAACTCTAACCAAAGCGAGGGAAAGAGTTTATGAAAAGCATATTTTGTAAAATAAAGAAGAGGTGATGACCTAGGACAATCACCTCCTGTATAAGAGGGTATCCATAGTAAAAAACATACATCTTTATAAGGAAATAATGTTATATGATAAACAAATGCCACTAAGCTAAGGAAAGTAGATCCTCAGATAGAGGAAGAAGGAAAATACCTTGCTTCCCAGGGATGAAAGCAAGGGATATATCAAATCATATCAAGAGATTTCATAGCAAAGAGATATCTTTACAAAACAAATGTCCTAGAAAAGATATCATGAAAAATTTATAGGCATTGAATATGGAAAGAATAACTGATTAAACTCAAAACAAAATACATGCTAAGAGAAAAAATGGATCCTAGAAGACTGGAATAAAATACCTCTTGCCCCCCAGTTAAGGACAAGAGGAGACACATGATCTAGCTTATAGAAGAATGAGGGGAATGCCCTATATGAAAATTATGAAGAAATTGTAATACTACACGGGAATGAGATGTAATTCCCGAAGTAGCTCTTTCTCTAACATACAACTTGAAATGCACACAATCAGCAAGTAAATGTTTATTACTATAATGAAAAGGACATCTATATTTAGAGAGAGAATTTTTTGGGATAGGTTTGAATATTTCTTTCTTAGAATTCATTAATTGGACATACACTTTCTTAGCCACATCTTGAGGAGTATCAGGGTGATCTAAAGAAGGTGTGGGAAGAAGAACATAAAGAGGAGGACAAAGGTTAAGGTCAAACACCCTGGTTGGAGGAGGTGGAAAACCTATACAATGCATATCTTGTTTAGGAGATGAATGAATCAGGTTTTTAGTACCTTGTTCATTGATGCCAATTCCTAAACCTTTATAACCTTGTTTATCTACCATAGTATATCTGGTAGTGTACCTATCTTGCAAAGCTTTGATAGGAGGGGAGATTGATTATGGTGCTCATGAGAGAATATTGTGTATGGTGGAATGATAATATTAGAAGGGATTTCCTTGGTTTTCCCTTTAACATCATCATTTATTGGATAGGGTGGAGAAGGTAAATGAAATAATTATTGAACATCATTATCATAAATCCTAGCTTGAGCTCCATCATAAATGTGGGAAGAACTAGGGATTGAAGATGGAGAAATAGAAATAGGAATATTTAGAATTGGATTAGGATTGATAGGATTAGGGTTAGGAAGATTAGGAAATAGATTAGGAATGATAGGATTAGGAATATTAGGAGGTGACGTATCATCTACCCAATTCTTCACATAATCCAAAAGAGTAAAATGTCCACTACACAAATCTTTGACGAAAGTTTTGAAAGTAGGAAGACTAGTATTAGTTAATCTCAAAATGGCATAAGCAAGTGAAACATGAAGATTAAAAAACATAATTAAATGAATGATACTCTCATATACATCATAACTACTATAGAGAGATGTTAAAAGAAGCATAATGAGAAAAATAACTATCCCCCAAAGCATCTTGAAGATCTTCATAATGAATACGATGCAAGAAGTGTATTTATATTTTTATGAGTATGTAGATTTTTTTGTATTTTAAAATGCAAGAGCATAAAAAAAAAACTAATTTAGTATGCAAGAACTAGTCTCTAAGAAAAAGAGGCAAAGCATCTAACACCAAAATTAAAGAGTTGTCTATTGTGGGTTCACCAAAATGTAAAGGATAAAATGAATGATAGATATATATAGTGTGTTCATTAACATAAAATCCCTTACATTTAAATATGTTTATGTTTATTATTGTTATGGGGAGTAAATAAGATCCTCTCCTTCTATCCTTAGATATGTAAATGAAAGATCCAATTTGATTAACCCAAGAGGAAGGATCAATGCATAAATGAATCAATCATTTGGAAATAAGAATAAGGAAGGAAGATCTTAAGTACCTGTGTTTGATTGATTTGATTAATTTGAATGTGTATTTTATATTTAGATAGATTGAAAACCTGAATTGAATTGAATAGGAGGAATTCACTAACCTTGAAATATTTTAGATCAAAGAATGCTGTTTTCTCAAGCCTATGTTGAGTTTCTATAAAATCCGAGACCAGATCTGGAATAGAAATGCAAAGACGGACAAAACCCAAAAATATTTTCCCATTTTGAGACAGTTTTAATTTGTACCCACAAGTCAATGTCACCATTTTCTAGAATTTTTGATTGTGCCCTAGGTCACAATCAACCTAAAAAGTCTCTGACTGAAATTCTATTTTCAGATCTTGGAAGTTTTCCGAAAAGGGTATCCGAATCTTTGTCCCAATCTATTGTTCCAAACATGTACCTACAAGAAAAATGGTTTGTTTTTTTTGGGGGAGGGGTTGTCCTTATTCAAACCCCAATTTAGGAATTAACCTTGAAATCAATAATTGAAATAAATAATGCTAGCAAGTAGTAGAAGTAAATCTAATAATGAAGCTATGCTATTCAAATAGATATGCAATTGTATTTTGAATGTAAACAAGTATGTAAATATGAAGGCTTGGACTCAATTAGAAACCATAGACCTCCATGATTTTATGCTTGGAATACACCTTAAAGGGGGACTGAATGAGTCTTGAGGATGCACAAAGGATCTTGAAGGAAGATCACACCACCATGATGGCTAGATCTAGGGTTTGAGTGATGAATCTTGAATGCTTGAACCAAATCCCTTCAAAGGCTTGAAAACTTGAATCCTTGATCTTCAATGTTGAACTTGAATTCTTGAGAGGAAGAATTGAACACATTGAGAGATTGAAAACATGTAGAACAATGGATGCTTGAACTTTTTTCTTGATTTCACTTAGTTGATAGACCTTGGTGGTTAGGATTAATGCTTAGAGAAAATGAGAGAGAAAGACTTCCTTTTATATGAAACTAGGGCACAATCTTCTAGAGAGGACGACATAGGAAAACTAAATTCTAATTGAACCCATTCCCCTAGAAGAGGACCTATATTAAATATAATTTAATATTTTCCACTTCAAAACCCAAAACAGCCGACTCGAAAGAGGGAAATGAATTTTTGATGACGGCCGGCAGCCAGCTGGCTTCTAGATTTGGAAGGGGGGCCTAGGTCAAGGTCAAGGTCATCCTTGAGCTAGGTCAAGGTCAAGGTTGTCCTTGACCTAGGTCAATTTCGAGTTTGACCTTGAACCAGGGGGCCAGGACCCCTGGAAAACATGCCAGATGGGATGGGAGGTGTCTGGAGAGGCCCAATCAGGGTCCTAAATAGACACAAAATTAAGAGAGGATGCATAAATGAGGAGGCAGTATGATGGTCATAAAAAACATCCCCTAAGGAGGGATAAGATTTCTTAACATGGAAGTGCTTCCATTTTAAGACAATAAAAATAGTAAAGTGAAACCCAGAGACTTTCAGGTGGGTGATCTAGTCCTTCGTGAGAATCCCAAAAATCAGCAGCATCATGAGAAGAAGGGCAAGTTTGAACATAAGTGGTTAGGACCTTTTGTGTTTACAACAACCTATGGTTCCGGGGCCTATCAGTTATCTAAATCTGAGGGAGATCTCTTAGATGAGCCTCTTAACAACATGCACCTCAAGAAGTATTATGCATGAAATCCCAGTGCAATGGATATGAAAAAATAAAAATAAAATAAAAAAATCACAAGAAAATTACAATAAAAGCATGTGGTTAAAACCTGGAAACATGCGCCATTTGTGAAAAGGTAGCTCCTCTCTCTATTAGGATTCTTCTAGCACATCATCCCATTTGTATATACCCATAATAAAGTGGCTATTCAAGTCACCATTTTCCTTGTACATATCATAATAAAATGGCCAATACATGATTATCCTATCCTTTGTATAAATCACCTTTGTATAAATCCCTAATAAAACCCCATCATAGCTTGGTATACTATCTTGGTCTTCATCCTAGTCCAGTGTGTCTTTCTTCACCTATAATGAGTCAGTCCATCACCTAGCTGGGGGCATGTCCTCGACCTAGTCTGGGAAGTGGATCTATGATAGTCATGACTCTTACAGGACAGGATGGAGTAATTTTTACCAAACAAGAAAACATAATCAACTGTTCTTACACAATTCTATTCTAATCATGATTCATAAACTATGACCTATCTTTCAAAATATGACCATTTATCTATACATTTGCAACAACATCACATTGACCAAATTGATCAATAAACCTAACACTATCTTTTGGCAAAGATATGTATATTCATGATAGGCATGTTAGAATTATTTGTTATATGATTATGCATTCATGTATGGATTTCATTGTTATCACGTTTCCTATGCTATTCTGGGATATCTTTGACATGAGTTTCAAACTCCAAATATTTCATTGATTAGGATAGCCAGGATGGGACATGATATTTTCTTTGATTGCTATTTGTGGGATATTTTCCAATGAAGTTGAAGGAACAAATAATTGGGGTGTCTATGCGCAAGTAACTTCATCTATTGAATAAGTAATGACAACATAAAAATCATTTTGTTATTTGAATACTATTGAAGGTGATACACCACACATACCTAGACTCTAAATATTTGTTCCCCAATAGAGGGGGGATATTCCTTGTTTGTTATGCAAACAAAAGTCAGGTCATCTTGGTTTAATTATACCTAGATGTGTGTCAAGTTTTCTATATTAAAATCCATGCAAGAAGTTCTCAGGTCATCCTGGTTTAATTATACCATGATGCTTGCATCTTCTTGCAACATAATGAGCTCAATGATGAAAATCAAATTCCAATAATTATGAAGTTCTAAGATGTTTCATGAAGTTGTGGAGATACTCATTTTGCATATAATTTTGCATTACATTTAATAGCTTTTTGTTGCATACCCATGCTCCTTTTATAGGGTTTTGTAGGATACCTTGCTTAGATCACCTTTTCTCTTTGTCTATTCTTCTTGTGTCAGACATATTGTTGTTTAAAATTGAGGACATTATGGATAACAAAAATATAGCATGGTTCATTATGTATATGTCCGTAGTTTTTAGGATTGTTGATTTGTATATAGCCATTTATATTTACATGCATGTTCAAATCATTTCATTTTATCATAGTTGTCATTTCATCACATTATAGGTCATTATATTACTACCATCATTATACCTTTCATTTTATATCATTAACACATATCATTAAGTTCATTATCATTTTCATTATCATTTGTTTCAATCATTATTATTCATCCATCTATTTACAATTCATTCAGGTAACATTAGTCATTATATGATCAAATCATCACCATTTTTTATCCATATAGAGATAGATTGTTACACTACTAGACATAACGTAAAATGCATAATCAAAGTCATTCATCACATCCTGCATGTGTCAGTATCCACACACACACACACACACACACAATAAGAAATACACCATAGAAGTAATCATAATAGAACTGCATCATATAGAAAGTCCATCATCAAGAGTCCATAAAAAATAAATAACATGTCCAAATGTCCAATGATATCTCATTAAATAACCACGTGTCTATAAGTGTCCATCAATTCTACAATGATAATACAATAATTATACAGTGAAGCCATAAATACAAAGTATATATTAGAAAGCTAACATCCATTTCCTCCAGACTCGGTCTGTTGATGTCTACGTGTTGCAATAGAAGTCCCTGCCACTGATGGATCCCCAGAACCTGATGATGGTCTCAATGGGCGTGAAGATGTACCCCTACTACCTGCTAACCCATGTCTCTGATGTGATTCTATCCTCACCGCATATGAGCTCTCTCTAAAACTCCCAATCCACTGATCTCATGGAACAACCTATATGTATGCCTCCCTCCAGTAGGTAATCTCCCTACCGGCTTGCATCATCATCCAGAGACTATATGCATGAGGCCCCAATGTCTCTGTGGACTCTAGCTCATCTAGTAGTGTCTCGGCCTCTCCTAAACACTCTATGGTAGTACCTCACTCTTATATAACCTCTGTGATCTCCCCCTCTAGTCTCTCCACCCATCTCTCTAATCCACGGATGCAGTCGGCCTGAACCTGTATTGTTTCTAGTCTAACTAGCAATGCATCAATGTCTATGTCCTCCTCCTTTGCTGCATCCCTCTATAAATAGGGATCCTAGCCCCTGACATCCACCTCTACATGTATATCCTATGCCCCACATTTGGCATCTGTACATCATACCCAACATCAAGCATAGGCTTGTCCTAAATGTCATCCTATACAAATCTGCCCCATACCACTCCCTCCTGGCCCAGTATCACATCGGCCTCATCCTGCACCTATCCTGCCTGTATCCCCACCTTTTCATGTACCAAGGGATCTATCGATATTAGTATCTATGCCTATATCTACACCTATGCCTATACTGGTGCCTATCTCAGGGAAGCTTCTAGTTTTTGTGATGGTGGCTGGCATCCCTCCTGTTTGGCCCAAGGTGGCATCAAATCCTACGGTCTCCCTATATCCCCCCTCCCTCTGTTAGGACCATCACCTCCATCATCTCCATCATCATCATCACCTCTTCTTCCCCCTTGGCCTCTCCTATCCTGACCTTGTTGCCTACCTCAGCATCTATCCTGTGGAACTCTCTATGGTGGCCTCTTTGTTGGGTCAGTTAGTCTAGTGAATGGATGATCCCTCAGATATCTCTAATACTCCGTCATCATGCCTAGGTCTACGACCCCCTATCTCATTGACTATTCCTTAAATGGCATGTATAAGAACTCCTGCCTATCAATCTCATATGAAAACATGGGCCTCCAGTATCGTCTCTCTTGATGGGTGCGTGCAAACTCCATCATCCCCTGAGGCATCCAGTGAATCCGGCCAAACTGTCGCAAGACCCTGCTCACCATCTTCCTCTCTATAATTAAGGGAGTCCTCCCTATCAACCACTGAGACTCAAAATAGTATCTGAGTTGATGCTCATCCTCCCAGGGCTCACACCCTAGGTAGGGTCTCCAAATCACAGCATCAATAGTATCAAAAGTATATCTCCAAAACTCCAATCATCCTAACTTATACTGAGAATGGATCGATGCATAAATAAATATACATGGCTACCTAGTGCCCCAAAATCTCAAAGTTGTAGGTCGTGTAATGGAAATTTGCTCCCATGCCCACACATGGAGCAATGTAACACCCACTGATAAGGAGGCTCCCCTCTGATATACTACCTAATGAAGATCATGATAAAGATGCGCTAACAAGCACACCCCCCAAGAAAAATGGGTCCCCTCATCCATCATCCTCTGTAATGTCTGGGCCCATCCAAGTGCGAAGCCATGCGATCTCTGATTAGGGAAGACATACCCTCCGATTGCTCTAGCCAAAACAACCGATAGTTTCTCATATAACCCCACCATATCCTCCCAGCTGATCTCTGGCTCGTCTATGTCCTCATCACTAAATACTCCTCTACACTCTATCAAACCACCATGTCAATCATATTGCACCAACTCTCCTATGATGGGTAGTCACAAGATGTGATAAACATCCTCTAATGTAACAATCATCTCTCTTGTGGGAAGATGAAATGTACTTGTCTCTGAGTGCCATCTCTCCACCAACGCAGTCAGCATACCCAGATTCACCTGAATCTAGGGCATGTAGATCACATGGTACAAGCCTATAGCCCTAATCAATACTTTCTCGGTCTTTAACAGTGCTGATCTTAGACTCTATGTCACAGGATATCTCTCCTGCAACATCAAGACCTTAGTAATATACTCCTATCATTGACAATAATCAAATCAAACTATCAGGTTTCGATCAAACTGATCTATCTATCTATCCTATCTTTCAATTGAATACATGTTTATCACATGTATCAACAAATAATTCTATCAATTATCTAACAAACAAGAGAGTTTACTAGTGACCATGCTATAATATTACCTATCTTGACAAAAATTGATCAAAATACAACGCCGACTAGATCATATCGGCTTATCGATATCAATTTTGACCTAATTGACTTGTCATTTTATCCACATTCTATCTTGACATAAATGCACAACACAGAAAAATGCTTGTGCAGAAACCCCTTTCTTTTGTGCAGATTTAACGGATGTGCAACATTACTACACAAATGCACATCATCAACATTTAAATCCCATGCATGCGTAGGATCCCCAAATCAATGCGCATATTTTTCGCAAGCATGGCTAGTTGCTGTGCATACATGCGTCGCAACTGCGCATTCATTTTTTTCCTAAAAACATTCAAATTTACTAACCTAACCTATGATTGGATCTACCCTAAACATGCTACAAATCCTATCAAACATGCAACATTGAATCAAATTGACGAAGCAAGATGAATCACCTACCGACTCTCTAGAATCTAGTGGCCTCTAGAAGCGTCTGACCCTCTCAAAGTGGTGATCTGACAGTGGGAATGACATCTTCTCAGCTCTGCTCTTCTCTCTCTCCAAGCTCTAATCTCCAAATAAAAAGTGTGCATAATGATCCTATAGTGGACCCTTTGGCCCTATATAGCCCGTGGACCCATTTTGCTTGATGTGTGGACCCTACCGATCGATATCATTTCATTTTACCCTATTTTCCCATACATTTCTTCCGATTCTTTTCATGGGATTGATTGAAAAATCCAAACAAAAAAAAAAGCAAAAAAACATTAACAACAAGAACACAATAATAAATTTTGTCAATCAATCTCTCGAAAGGGCATGCATAGGTCACTTTCATCAACATTGTCTGGGGTAGGGGAAAAAAAAACATTGTCTAGGGCAAGGGCAAAAAGCTAGATTTTTCTTTGAAACAATGTGACCAACACATTATTTCAAAGAGGGGCAAAATGTATACACTAAAAATTGGCTTCACTAATTAATTAATTAAATATTTATTATTTAATTAATATTGTCTTGATGAATTAATTAAATATTTATTATTTAATTAATATTTGTTTCTTCTATTTATTAAGTAAATTATTTAATTTATTTAATACATTCACTATAGTCTATTCTTCTTATCCCAAGTCTTCTAAATTAGTCCCATTAAGGTGATCAATTACACAGTCACTAAATATGACTAAACCTCCTTGTCCACCTCATAGACCTAGTCACTTGACACATCACCTTGGCTGAAATAATTAATTATTAATAATTATTAATAAATCATTATCCTCACCCACACATGTCCTATTCTTAAGGGCTATGTGGCCTCATAACACTTGGTCACATGACCACATGTCTTCTCCTACACTAAGTCAAGAAGAAATCCCTATTCCTAAGGAGTTTCTCAAGCTACCTCAAAGAGTCCAAGGTGACTCATGGGCCACTTGTACCAAGAGTCCTCATGAGGAAAAAGTCTTTCCTCCTTCCTCTTAATGGTCTTTGTGAGACACTTGACATGTGTCTTTCCCTTCCACTTTCTTCTCTTCTATGTCAATATAGGAGGAACATCCTCCCTATTCTTCCTCTCACATTCCAACTACATCCCCCTTTCTCTAAACCCCTTCAACCAAGTCAATAGCAACCCTAGGATCTTCCACCTTTCAATCTCCATCCTCGGATTGTGCCACCTAGGCTTGGGTCCTCCAAAATCCTATAAAAGGAGCCCCATTCTCCCTTTGTGAGCTAATAGGAAAATATCATTCAAGCATTCAAGCATTCTAGGAATCAAGCATCCAGGCATTCAATCAAGCATCCAAGCATTTTCATACCATTCCATCATCCATTAGTTGCATAATCAAACTTTAGGCCATTTTGCATACATTCACTCAATCTCCACACTTTGGTGACATCTTAAGCAAGGAGCTTCAATTGGAAATCTGAGAGCTCAACACATCCAAGAAATCAAGGTTAGGAGGAGAATGGAGACAAGATACAATGGGTAAGTGAAGGTAAACTTGTTTTAATTTCATTTGATCATTTGTAATCTTCATTGTGTTGCATTTAGATAGATTTATTAGCTTTACAATAGTAGTATTTCGTTTATAAAAATAGACATATTTTTGCATACAACCTTAATCTACCTAGACCTAGTATGCTAAAATGCATGAAAAAATAATGAAAATTAAATTTTAAAAGTATGAAACTCACCAGAGTTGGGGTCTCAGCTGGATGCTAATATGTACCGACTCAATCATTAATGTGCACTCCATCCTTGTAGGACACCATCGCTCCTCAAATCGCTCAGAGAATACTTCTTCAATTTCTACAAATCCAAAATAAATGTGCATAATGATTTGAAAATGACCTCCAATGACCTATTTATACCCCCCAACCCAAGTCGATGGACGTGCACACCTTGCACTTCTATTAGTCATGATGATTTTCACTTTCCTGAGTCCAAAAATTTTGTGTATGACCTCCTATTTCTAATCTTTAAGTTGCATTGTGATCATGATCACGATATCAACCAAATGAGCCCTCCTTCATAGTTTTTTTCTCATTTCCTTGAGGGGGCACCATAATAACTAGTTATTGACGTTCTCACATAGGGACATAATGGGGCATATTTTTATCAAACATTCTTTGAAATAATGCTCAAGAATGCATTATATCAAATAGGGGGAAAATGTAGACACTTAAAAATGACATATTTCCTAGGTAACACAATGACACTATTAACATTCCTCTTCAATTATTAAATAATCTTTATTGTTTAATCAATTTGTGTCTTTCTACTATATTCTGAATTAAAAAAAAACATCATTTCCCTATAATTTCATAATTAAGTGATTTTAATTAATTGCTTACTTATTAAACGTCCAATCAATATTTCATTAATTATTCATCTATAAAGTAATTAAATAATTAACATTATTTAATTATTCCCCATGTCATTATATTTAATTAAATAATCATATTATTTAATTAATGCTTTCTTCTTAATGTTATGACAAATTTGTGTAATAATTAAATCAATTTCCCACTAATGATTACATAAATGATATATTTACTTAATAAAACTATTTTTTTCCTCTAAATAAATAAGTTTAATTATTTATTTATATTCCCCCATGTGCAAGTAAATGAATTATTTTATTTATTTATTTGTAAATTAGTCTCTCACTTTGAACTAATACTAACCCTCAGTCTAACTTCTCAATCAACTTTCCCTCACTAATAAATCAATTTAGTTATCTAATTAATCTATCTTGTCTTCTATTCCACCTCATCAGTTAAGTCTTTAATCAATTAAGTCAACTCTCCAATATATTTTGTTACTAGATCAATCTACCCTATTGAATAGGCCATCAAGTGAGTTCAACTCCAACTCACTCTGAGTTTGACTCTTCAATCACAGGCAATTGGTCCCACCAATCATGGCATATTGATTGGAACCCAAAAATTCTTATAAATAGAGAGCTAATTCTCTTTATTTTTTAACCAAACACGCTTCAAATTATCATTTTGGCACATTGAGCACTCATTTATGAGAGCCCACATTGCATCAAGAAGGAGAAAAACAAGGGATAATTATTGGTTTTTCATATTCGTATGTTTTAAAAATGATTTCATATTATTGATTGTTTATCCTTGTTGTTTTCATTTTGTCTTTCGATATTGGGATACTAAATACTAATAATGATCTTCTTGTGGTTGAGACCTTATTATTAATGTAGGCCTACAAGTACTTGAAACCCCAGTTACAGATAGAAGGAAAAATTGCTAAGTCAAGTAGGGAATATTCAACTGATTAAGGCTTGCCTACAATATATCTTGTTTTATTTCTTATATATCTTTAAAATGCTTGGGTTGGTAGCTAGAAATATAGAAAATATATAGAGGATATTTATATGGACAAGTACCGAGGAAAGAACAAGAATAAATCTAGTCAAATGGGATAAAGTATGCACCCAACAAAAGAATGGGGATTTGGGAATAATGAAGATTAAACCTTTTAATAGGATCCTGTTTTGTAAGTTTGGTTGGCTTCTCCTAGAAAGTGATAAGGACTAGATTAGTATAATTAAAGATAAATACCTTCAAAGAAGATCTTTAGACACTTTCTTATATGATCCAGAAATTTCATTTTTTTCTCCATTCTAGAATAGTCTGATGAAAATAGAAAAAAGTCATTAGGAAAGGTAGTGGAAATATTGTGGGAGATGATATAAATTCTAGGTTCTAGGAGTACATATGGGATAAGGAGATGCCTCTTGATAACAGTAATTATTTCAAGAACATTAAACATTTTCTAAGGAGAAAAAATGAGGATTATTTAAATAATTACTTAGCTTGGGATGATAACAAGGCTATTTGGGAATATTTGAAAGAACTCCAACAATTTAAGGAATTTCCTCCACAGGTCCTTATACAATTTGAAAAGGAGATTGATAATTTTCTCTCTCTCTTGCCATATTTATCTCTATTCTCCCAATACAGACATTATAAATGGGTGTGGAGACAATTATTTAGGCTCTTTTTTGGTCAAATATACGTACTCGACTATGGAGGACTATGATTGTACTAACCAAGTATGGAAACATATTTGGATCCCTCGCGTGACTCTAAAAATTAATAAATTTTGGTGGATCATAGTCTATGGAAATATCCCGAACTTAGAAAACCTCAATAGAAGAGGATTTATGATGGCCAATAGATGTTCTTTATACCTCTCAAAAAGTGAACGTATGAATCATATATTCATACATTGTCCTTATGCTACTAACGTATGACACTAGGTTTTTTCTGTTCTATAGGTCTCTTGAGTTATTCTTACATCTATGAACTATCTTATAGATCAGTTGAACTATTGTTCCTCTAAACACCCGATCATAAGGAATCTTTGGCTCCAAATACCAATTTTCTTAGTTTTGAATATCTGGAAAGAACACAATAATACAGTATTTAGAGACCAAACTAGAAACAATTCTAACCTCTTCCAGATTATTAAATAAGAAAAAAGAAAAATATGAATTTTTCTTCCTTTGGGAAGGGGAATTTCATCCTAAATATTCAAGAAACAAGAATAAAACAACAATGGGGCATTTCTTAAAACCTTGTTGAGATTAATTGGGTGAGCATACTAAGAAGGAAAATGTCTAACTGAATCCCCCTGAGGAGGGATGGGTCAAGTGCAAATTTGATGGTTGTGCTAAAGGGAATCTTGTGGCATCAAGTATTGGAGAAGTGATTACAAATTGGAAAGGATTATTTATTGAAGGAAAGAAAAATGACCTAGGCGTGGGGCTCAAATAAAAAGGTTGCGGCAATTTCTACTTGGGAATTAAATGCTTCAAGGAGTTTAAATATAACAAATCACCCTTGAAGGAGATTATAAATTAATTATGGATAAATTGAAGAGGGGGTTACACTACCCTTGGGATCTGATCAATCTAATGGATGATTTTCAGACTATGCTAACAAGTTTTGGTATGTATGAGGCCTAACATACTCTTTGAGAGAAACATAAAGGGGCCAACTATATGGCTAATTTGGGCTTAAATACTAATTACTGGAGTTATATTACCCATAATTAGTTCTCCCAATGGATTAAGGATATATTGGATAATGAAAGATGAAATATGGATATACAAGGAACACCAATCAACTAATAGTGATGGAGAATGTAATTCTTACATGCATCATACTCATTTTAATTATGATTTCTGGACCTACCAAGGGGAACTAAAATATCAAGGGAGTTAATTTAGTAAGTTGGAAGTCTCTATATATGAAGGATATCTAGGGTGATGCAGAGAAACACTGTAAGAAGCCACAAAGTGAACCCAAGTGATCAAACTTAGGAAATAAGTTAAAACTAATACTAGCCTAGAAATCCTTGTAGCCTTTTCTAGGTGGTTTTCCTACGAAAATTTTACTTTTGAAAATGGAATTGGAAAATGAATCACAGAATTAGGTACCCTTTAGGAAGTTATAACAAACCCACAAGTCATAGAGACCAACTCTACTCCAACACTTTTGAACACCTACAAGACATACATACTTAATTGGCCAAATTAGGATTGGTTTGCAAAGAAAGTATCAAGAGATGGGTACAAAGAGTTGATAAAACCACCCATGAGTGTTCAACTAACCTAAAATAACCCAAACCACCAACCTACCAAGTCCCATCAGATGATCCATTCATTTTTTCATACATTTGCTTACTTGACTTGTCAAATACATGAGGATATTTGACTTAGGGCTTGATCTTAAAAATCATAGACCTAACTTTGAATTCCTGAGATTCTAAAGTCCTATATTACATGTCCCTAAATTTAATTTACCAAGTGACCATGAGGATCCATTTAATAAATCCTGAGTTAGGGCTCATATTATGCACAAACCCAAAATATGAGGGTTTCTGGACTGCGCTTACAAAAACACTTCTAACTTCTACAAATCAATACTAAATTGAATGAAATAAATTGCAACAAAAAGTAAACTCACAAAACCATAAAAATATGTTATTGGTTTTTCTAAGTGGAACCGTACAACATAATACACACTCATAATTCTTAGAAAACTATTCATATTCCTTCAAAACTTATCAATTCATACATATTTGTTACATATCTATCTTCTCTCTCCTTGTGTCTAACCCTCTCCTCTCTAAGGTAGAATTTTTATAGAATCATACCATCGATTCAACTGCCCCTCTATGAGTTGTAACTGATGGAATATCAAATGACACTATGTTAGGTTACTCAGAAATATGTTGACAACCCAATGCTTGACAATAAACAACGTTGCTCAGCAACTATGCAACTTTGCTCGACAACTTTTTGATAGTTTTTTGGAAGCATTGTAAAGGAAAAAAAAAAACTAACTCCAAACACTTAGGGGGGAATCTAAAAATGTCATAACCTTGGACTAAGGTTCAAAAGTAGCAAAAAGATAGGATCTCTTGTGTTAATGGCTTAAGGAGACTTTAAGGTTTATAGAGTACCTTAAGACTGTTAAACTTACAAAGTAGACCAAGATCTTACAATAGGATGATCCAAGGAATCAATCCTTTATTCTTTAAAACAAAATTTAACCTAGAACTGAAAATGGAGAGAAAAATATCCTATCAAAGAATAAGCTAAGGGTGCTCGACACCATACTCCTCTAGAAAAAATAAACTCAAGTCTCTTGAGTTGGTATGTCTCCAAATTTGAGTCCAGTCTTTTCAATGGCTTCAGGTGTCATCCACGAAGCATCTTCCAGGGGTTGGTTTTTCCATTTGACTAGAAAATCATAGTAAGTCTTCCTTCTCATTTGGTTAGCCACTCTCTTTTCAACAATGTACTCTATCTCTAGAGCAAGTGGTTTGGGTAAGTCCTAGAGAAATTTATTTGATTCTGGAACCTGATCTCCTATAGTAGAGACATTATCAATAGTACCTTTGAAAGTATAGATGTTAGCAATGTTGAAGATAGGAGATAAAAAAACACTATGAGGTAGATAAATCTTGTAGGTATTGTTTCCATATTTCTTGAGAATTTTGAAAGGACCTAAGTTCTTCATCATTAATTTAGTGTACTTATCCCTAGGTAGCCTTTCCTTCTTGAGATGAATCATCACCATATCTCCAACTTCAAACAGCAAATCCCTTCACTTTTTATCTGCACGTTCTTTGTATTTAGTGGATGTATGTTTCAGTTTGGCTTGGACTTGCTCATGAATTTCCTTCATGACTTCAACAAAATATTATGCTAGAGCACTCCTCTTGGCTAAATTTTTCACATCTTTGAGTTCCATAATACCCCTACGATGGTTACCATACACAATTTGGAAATGGGTTAAACTAGTGCTTCTGTTTACTGAATCATTATAGGAAAATTCTAATTGAGCTAATATGTTATCCCATGTAGTACCATGTTCTTGTGTGAGACACCTTAGTAAATTCCCAAGACACCTGCTGATGACTTCAGTTTGACCATCCGATTGATGATGGTATGCAAATGATAGTGACAAATTTGTACCAAGTTTCTTCCAAAGTGTCCTCCAAAAGTGTCCAAAATTTTTTGGATCTCTATCTGAGATGATGGAAAAGGGTAGACCATGAAGTCCAACAATGTCTTTGAAGAACAAACATGCAATGTGAGAAGCATCAAGAATGGTTTTGCAAGGGATGAAGTGAGCCATCTTGGAAAATCTATCAACAACCACATAAACACTGTCATAACTAGTCTTGGTCTTTGGCAGTCCTAAAATAAAATCCACGCTGACTAAATCCCAAGGCTTAGCAGGAATGGGAAGTGGTGTATACAAGCCTGGATTTGAGGTATGGCCTTTAGCCCTCTGAAAGATCAAACAACTTTCCACAAACCTTCCGATATCTGAATGTATTTTAGGCCAGAAATAGAACCTTTTCACTAAATCAACGGTCTTATCTATCCCAAAGGGACCTCACAAGCTACCATAATGTTTTTTTTTAATAATATTTTCCCTCATTTAACATAGGGGTATACACAATTAAATTCCCTTAAATAGTAACCCTTCTTGAATGATAAACTCTGAGAAATCAGCATGATACCTATCCCATAATTGCTTGCAAACTTGATAGGCTTCCTTAAAGTCTTCATCTTATAAGTACGTATCTTTCAAAGTAGGAATGCCCACAGTTTCCAAGTATATTTCATGAATAATTAGATTCATCCTACTAAGAGCATCAACAACTTTATTAGCTACTCCTTTCTTGTGCTTGATGGTGAAGGTGAACTCTTGGAGATATTTCATCCATTTGAAGTGCCTCTGATTCAATTTATCCTATCTATTCAAAAAACTCAAGGCATGATTGTCAATATAAACAAAAAACTCATGTGGTAATAAGTAGTGTCTTCATTTAGTTAAAGATTGAACCATAGTATATAACTCTAAATAATAAGTAGAATACTTTTTCTTTGCCTCGTTGAGTTTCTCACTAAAGAATGCCATAGGTTGACCCTCTTGGTTCAAGACACAACCAATAGATATCTTTCTTGCATCACACTCTATTGTAAAAATCTTATAGAAATCAGGAAGGACTAGTATAGGTTGTTTTGCAACCCTTATTTTCAAAAAATCAAAAGACTTATGTGCATCATCACTCCAAACAAAGTAACATTTTGGTGCAGGGCGCCTAGGACTTGAGTTTTCTTGGTTTTTTTTTAAAATATAATAAGGGATGTGTCTAACCATCCTAATATTTTGTAATAGTCCATATTATGTGGATAGGGATCTTATTGGTACATATATAAACCTTAAGTCCTTACTTCACTAGACTGTCTCTAGTGTTTTTATGCAATAATGTGTTTTAAGGTTGTAGAAGTTTTTTAGGGTCATGTTTGACCATTTTATGTCTTTGGTAGATGTTTAGAGTCATTTCCCACTTGGTGGGATGCTTAAGTGGTAGTGTTGTTAGTTTTGTCAAAAAGTTGTCAATGCAACTTTTCAAAATGTTGCTCACTGTGTTTCAAATCATTTCCAAATGGTTACAACTATATTGGGATCAGTTGGATTGGTTGGGGGAATGTTTTTAAGTTGTAAGAAACTTGTCCAATCAATTAGATTGGGACAAGAGACTTCTGAAGAAAATTTGATGAATAAAAATCCACATTCTTTGAGAAAAGTCATAGTGTACGGATAGAAAATGATTGTATCTTCAAATTAATTGGTGTTTTCATGTTGATATGTGAGTTATAAAATAGATGCAAGTGGTTTGAATCAATTTGGTGGTGATTGGAGTTAGTTAGAACAATTTCTTTCCTCATGGGTCTAAAAAACCTCAATATTCTAGTCCGTAACATACATGTGGCTCTAAATCATGATTTCACCAGTAGAATTCATTGTCTCATGGTGAAACATGAGTTAAGCCAATTTATTTTGATAATCCTAAGGCTCAGAAGTAGGGAAGTTCATTTGAGTCCTCTATGTTCATGCCCTAGGTTGAATATCCAGAATGTATTCAACAAAGAAGGAAGAAAATGAGTGTTATGGGCCCAAACTAGTGATTGTTTCCAACTATTGAGAACCCAAGGAAGGTCTTCAAGTGATTGAATTGACCTAATTTACCCATCCTAATGCCATTCCATTAAATCCTTCTCTAATCTGATAAGTTAGACCAGAGAGTTTTGTGACAGTTTGGGGATGTTGTAGTAAGGATCAGTGTTTGACACTTTGGAGTTTGAAAGTGTGATATTGGAAGGTCCTAAAACCCATATCAAATAGTATTGGTCCCATATTCATGGCTGGTATTGCAGAAAAGAACATTGTTGCAGCCTGGCAGAGAAGGAGTAAAATTTTTTTTTTTGTGTTTGCAGAATCTGTAAGGTTTGATTGTTTGGAGTTTGAAAAGGTTATATTAGAGGAACCTAAGAACCATATTGGTTATTCTTGTTCCATGTCCATTTCCACATTGGAGGAAAGGAACACTGTAGCATGCCTAAAAAGGAATAAGGTAAATTTTGAGATTTCATATTTGCAAGATTGGCAGAGTCTAGTTATCTGAGGAAGTGAATCATTAAGGGTCTATAGGAAGTTTTTAATCCTTAGTGGAGGTATGAGGTTGATGTAAGATAGTGGTCCATTGTTAGGACTTTTCAAGGAAGGAGTGTCTCTAGGAACACTATAAACTTGGATACTTGGAGTATAATCAGTTGGAAGGAATCACCTTGTGCAGTAGGGATTCAGAGACTTGTTTAGAGAAGTAAGTTCATAAAATCCTATTGAAGGATTAGTGAAATTGGGAACATCATCCAATTGTTGAAGAGGGTAGGCCAACCTACACTTTTATTGTGTGCACTCTACACGAAGTGGTATTAGAGTAGTAAGACTTTTTTTGGGAAGAAAAGAGATAGACACCATGTCTGAAGTAGATTATGGAGATAAGGAGATCCCTCTAAGGATCACCAATGTTGATTTAGAAAAGACTGTGAAAGAGAAAATGGATAAAAGTAGGGTAGTCAAAGAGGAAAATAGAACCATGAAGATGGAACTATAAAATTTGAAAGGAAAAGTAAGAAGAGGAGAGAATGAAGAGTCATAGGGAGATGAAGAAGAGGATGAGAGAGTTCGTGAATAAGACCTAGTACAAGAAGATCAGAGGGCCATAATTGCATTCCTAGAAAGAGTGGGAAAGAAAGAAAAAAGGGGATCTACCTAAGTTTCATGGAATACTAGAGCCTGATGAGTGCATGGATTAGCTAGAGGCTCTTGAGATTCATTTTGAGCGTGAAGACACACCTGCCAATCAAAAAGTGAAGATAGCCAAATCAAGATTGAAAGGACCATCTTTGAGTTGGTGGAACTTTCTCCAAAATGAGAGAGTTGAAGAAGACAAGAAACCCATCACCACATGGAAGGAGATGGTGGCTGAAATAAAGAAGCAATGTTTCCCTGTGGACTATGAGGTAATTCTTCATAAGAAAATACAAAATATCAGGCAAAAAGACCTAGATGTAAGTACCTATACCCAATAATTTCATAATTTAACTGTCAAGGCGAAGATATATGAAAGTGAGAATAAAAAACTTGCAAGGTACATTAATGGTATTAAGTATAGCATTCAAGATGAACTCACATTGATTACCATGGAGTCTATCAATAAATGTTTTTAGATTTCCCTCAAGATTGAAGAGAAGAAAAGGAGAAAAAGTGAACAAAACAATAGAGGAAGATGAAATACTTTTATGGGAAGGGGAAGATTCAATCCAAGAGGATCCTTTCCTAGAAACCAAGGAGAAACCAACAGTCAGAATACTGAGAATGAAAACAACAACAGATGTGCCTTTAGAGGAAGAAGGTCAAATAATAGGGGTATATTTGGGGGAAGGGGATCTACTATCTTCACTAGAAGATGTTCTTCTTGAAATCAAGTTGGTCATCATTAATTTAGGTGTCCAGAGAAGGCAGGGGTAAACAATCAAGGAGATATGAGAGTGTAGTTAACTCATGATGAAGACTGTCAAAGTACCACCTCCTACCACACTACCACTTATTCTAATCATGTTGGTCTAGAGAGTGGAGAGTGTCTGATGGTCAATAGGTCACTCTTGATGCCACTTAGCAAGGAGCCTCCTCAAAGAAAGTCAATCTTCAAGATCACATGCAAGATTAAGAACAAGGTATGCAAAGTAATTGTAGATTTTGGTTCCACTGAGAATTTAGCTTCAATTGAAATGGTAACTAAGCTTGGTTTGAAAAGGATACGACGCCCCACACCTTATAAAGTATCTTGCTTAAGTCAATAACAAAAAGCTATACTTCATGAACAATGTTGGGTTGATTTTCAAATATGAGAGTACACGGATAAAGTAGTGTGTGATATTATTGATATGGATTTTTTCCATCTCCCTCTAGGGAGACCATGGAAATATGACACAAATGGAAAACATAATGGTAAGTCCAATGTTTTCACCTTAACTAAGGATAGGGAAACTTACACAATGAAACATTTGATACAAGAGCCTAAGGATAAGGTATTGACAAACAATATCGTAATGGTGGGAGAGAAAGAATTCCTAAAAGGTCTTAAGGAGGATAAGGTACCATGTTTTGATGTTGTAGTTAAGCCTAAGGAGAGTGTCCCAAGAAAAGAGAAACCATGTCATGAGGCCCTAAGAAGTGTTGGTCCAAAGGAGGTTTCTGATTTGTTAGATAAGTATAAGGGTATTATAGTAGACAGGAGTAATGAGTCCTTACCACCCAAGAGGGAAATCAGTCATTGTATTGAATTAATACCAGGGGATAAACTACCTAACAAGGCTGCTTATAAACTTACACCAAAACAAAATGAAAAGGTTTCTAGACAAATACAAGGACTCTTAGAGAAGGGATTCATAAGAAAGAGTATCAACTCTTGTTCTATGCCAGCAGTACTTGCACCTAAAAAGGAGGGTACTTGGAGGTTGTGTACTAACTCTAGGGCTATCAACATGATCACCATTAGATATAGGTTACCAATGCCAAGAATGGAGGACCTTATGGATCATTTAGGTGGGGCTACACACTATTCCAAAATTTATTTAAAATGTGGTTATCACCAGATAAGGATTACAGAGGGGGATTAATGGAATTCATAATTCAAGACTAATGAAGGATTATTTGAGTGGGTAGTCATGCCATTTGGCTTATCCAATGCCCCAAGCACTTTTATGTGTTTGATGAATGAAGTTTTGTAACCTTTTCTTCATAATTTTTTTGTTGTTTATTTCGATGACATCCTGATTTTTAGTAACAACAGGGCAGAACATCTACATCATATTGATTTGGTCCTTAAAAGGCTTCATGAAGAAGGTTTGAAGATTAACATTGAAAAGTGTTCCTTATTGCAGAAAGAGTTAGTGTTTTTGGGATTTGTAACATCCAAGGGCAGTTTGAAAATGGATCCAACAAATGTTGAAGCTATCCTAAATTGGCCACCACCTACTTCAGCATCAGAGGTAAGAACATTTCATGGTTTATGTCATTTTTATAGAAAGTTTATTAGAGATTTTAGTGGTGTTTAAGCCCCTATACTTAATAAAATCAAAGGGGGAATAAAGCGTGTCTTTTATTGGACCAAAGAAGTTAATGATTCTTTTGAACTCCTAAAGAATAAGATTATTCCTAGAACTCCCTGATTTGCATAAGGTTTTTGTAGTGGAGTGTGATGCAAGTAATAAGGATATAGGGGGCGTACTTAGTCATGATGGGAGACCAGTTGCTTTCTTCAGTGAAAAATTGAATGAAGCCAAACAAAAGTACTCCACATATGACCTTGAATTGTATGATATGTTCCAATCTTTGAGAAAATGGCATCATTATTTGTTGTCTCAAGAATTCATTATGTATACTGATATTCAGACTCTTAGCTTTTTCAATAGGCAATAGAAACTACACCATAAGCATGTCAAATGGATGGAGTTTTTACAATCATATAATTTTGCTATCAAGCACAAAAAGGGTATAATTAATAAGGTTGTTGATGCTTTAAGTAGAACTTTAACCATTCAGAATATGTAGTTGGAAAGTGTAGGGATCTCAGCCATGAAGGACTTATATGAAAATGATGATGACTTCAAGGAGACTTATAAGGTTTGTGTGGACATGTCTTAAAGGTATCACACTGAATTTTTTGATTTTTTGATTCAAGATCTTTTGTTTTTTAAAGGGGGGTAATTTATGTTCCTAAAAGTTCTATGAGGGAGAATATTTTCAAGGAGAAGCATTGTGGTAGTCTTGCAGGAGATTTTGGGGTGGATAAGACATTGGAGTTGGTTAGAAGGTTCTAATTCTGGCCAAAGTTTCCAAATGATGTTAGGAGGTTTGTGGAAACATGTTTGGTGTGTCAAAGATCTAAGGGTCATACATCAAATGCAAGGCTATATACTCCACTTCCTATCCCATCAAAGCCTTGGGATTTAGTTAGCATGGACTTTGTACTTTGACTTCCCAAGACAAAGTGACAATGTTTTTTTTGTTGTAGATAGATTCTCCAAAATGGCTCACTTTATTCTATGTAGGACTACACATGACGTCTCCCATGTTGCAGGGTTGTTCTTCAAGGAAATTGCGAGGATGCATGGTTTACCAATGTACATTATCTTTGATAGAGATCATAAGTTTCTTGGTCACTTCTGGAGGACCCTATGTAAGAAATTAGGGACTAATGCTTGTTTATCATCATCCTATCTTCCTACGTCTGATGGACAGACTGAGGTGATTAATTGATCCCTTGGAAACTTATTAAGATGTCTAACCCAAGAACATGGCACAAGTTGGGACTCCATCATTCCACAAGCTGAATCATCCTACAATGATTTAGTTAATAGGAGTACAGGGAAGAATCCTTTCCAAATTGTTTATGGTGTGACCCCAAGAGGTATCTTGGAACTTAGGGATGTTAGTGACATGGAAAAACCCAGTGCTCTTACTGAAGATTTTGTGACAGCCATGAAAGACATTCATGAGCAAGTTCAATCTACACTTAAACATTCTTCCCTTAAGTGTAAGGAACATGCTGATAAAAGGAGAAGAGAATTACACTTCAAGGTTGGTGACTTAGTTATGGTCCATTTGAGGAAGGAGAGGATTCCTAAAGAGAAATATATTAAACTAATGGTGAAGAATATTGGTCCATTTAAGCTCCTTAAGAAATGTGGATCCAATGCTTATAATATTGACTTGCCTACTCATATCCATTTATCACCCATTTTTAATGTTGTTGACCTATATGCTTATAAAGGTGTTGCAGATGATATGTTTGTTGAAGGTGAGTCAAGCTCCTAGCATGAGGAGTTGTTGAAAGATCTACCAATGTCTACTCCATTGGAGATTGACTATCTTTTGGATTCAAGGATCTCCAAGCAAACTAGGAGGAAGACCTATTATGAGTACCTGGTTTAGTGGAAAGGAAAGCCTCTGGAGGATGCCACTTGGATGACTAAAGAAGATATTTAGAAGGCTGGCTTCACTTTTCTTCTCTCCAACTCAAAGGGACTTGAGTTTTCTATCATGGGCAGCATGGTGCAGGCACCTAGGACTTGAGTTTTCTTGGTTTGTTTTAAAATGTAATAAGGGATGTGTCTAACCATCCTAATAGATTGTAATGCTCCATGTTGTGTGGAGAAGGATCTTATTGGTACATTTCTAAACCGTAAGTCATTACTTCACTGGACCGTCCCTAGTGTTTTTATGCAATAATATGTTTTAAGGTTGAAGAAGTGTTTTATGGTCATGTTTGACCATTTTATATCTTTGGTAGATGCTTAGAGTCATTTCCCACTTTGTGAGACCTACATTAGACTGTTATAGTTTTACTATTTTGTTCTCATGCTTTCAGTAGTTTGTGCTTTGACATACTTTGACTATCAAAGACTTTTTATACATTTGAGGATCGGTGGAATCCTGTGTTATATATTCAGCACCTGATTTTGTAATCAGGGTACTTTTGAGATGTTTATATTCTGATTTAGTTTCAGCTTATGTAGATGGCTTATTTGGATCTAAATGTATGAATGTAATATGATGAAAATGGTTTAGGAAACTGATGCTAGGATATTTTAGTTCTAAATGCAATGTGGTTTATATGCTTACGTATATTATTGACGTTATGT
>MU227859.1:2305416-2320185 GCA_018584345.1 Thuja plicata | reverse complement strand
TAATATAAAATAGATTTAAAGTTATTTTGTTATATTTAGATTTAATGTTAAATAGCTTAAAAGTCATTTTATTGTATTTACATCACGACGTTAAATAGACTTAATTTTTTAAAGTTCCATTAAGTTGTTAGAGTAGATTTAATTTGAAGTCTCTTTAGGATATGAGAAAGGTTTAATTTTTATAACTGATTAGATTGTATTTTCCTTATCACATGTAATCTTATAAATGTTATGATTTTGCTAGAATTAGAATTAGTTCGAAATTAAGTGTTTTAGATGTTATCATCTAGGAGATTTTAATTAAATTAGATTGTTACTGTAAGAATGAGATTTAAATACTATTATTCTTTTATTAACAAATTAATTAGGAATTTTCTAAAAGATTTAATTATTAGAATATATTAAAATTTGATTTCATTAAGGTTACAATTCTTGATTTAGTCTGGATTGGTTTTATATCATTCTTTGTTGGTTTCTAGCTTTATCCGTCACCTTTGACCATTTTCGTGCATGGTTGACTTTCGGTCAACCGTGGTCAAACTTTGCCCGTTGGTCTCGATATTGGAACCCAGTACTCCTTACGGTCTCTGGACCCTAGGGTTTCATTTTTGAGCCTTTTGGAGATAGTTGACTTTTTGGTCAACATGGGTTGACTTTTTGGTCAACTGTCTCATTTTGCGCGCCTATGACTTCCATAGCGCTTAGTAGACCCTAGTGACCCTCCACGTATTTCAAGGGATGTTTGAATTTTGGTCAACCCTAGTTGACTTTTAGTCAAACTGTCTCGATTTGCGTGTGCAAGCCTTCCTTAGGGTCTAACGAACCCTAGTTTGTACCATTCCCTTATTTCAGAGTATAGTTGACTTTTAGTCAACTCTAGTTGACTTTTGGTCAACTACCTCGTTTTGCGTCCAGTTCCAGTTTGGAGCTTTAGACATCCTTTAGGATAGCTGTTAAAGTTATTCCTCTCCTTGAGACCTTTTTGGTCTTGTCATCCCCTTTGCACCGTTTTGCATGCATGTGTTACCTTTGTGTTTGTTTTAGTATCCCATTTTAATGCGTTATTAAAAATTTTTGTTCATGTGTTTTTGCCCAACTTTTGGGCATGACACACTTGGTGGGATGCTTAAATGGTAGTGTTTTTAGTTTTTTCAAAAAGTTGTCATTTGTGAAAATGTTGTCAATGCAACTTTTCAAAATGTTGCTCACTATGTTGCAAATCATTTCCAAATGGTTACAAATACATTGGGATTGGTTGGATCGGTTGGGGGAATATTTTTAAGTTGTAATAAAAATACATTGGGATCGGTTGGATCGATTGGATCGATTAGATTGGGAAAAGAGACTTCTAAAGCAAATTTGATGAATAAAAATCCACATTTTCTGAGAACAATCACACTGTACAGATAGAAAATGATTGTATCTTCAAATTAATGGGTGTTTTCATGTTTCTTTTTAAGTTCTAAAACTGATGCGGGTGGTTTTAATTGATTTGGTGGTGATTGGAGTTAGTTTGAGCAATTTCTTTCCTCACATGTCTAAAAAAACTCAATATTCTGGTGTGTAACATAGATGTGGCTCTAACTCATGATTTCACCAGTAGAATTTACTATCCCTTGGTGAAACATAAGTTAAGCCAATTTATTTTGATAATCCTAAGGCTCGTAAGTAGCAAATTTCATTCGAGGCCTCTATGTTGATGCCCTAGGTTGAATATCCATAATGTATTCAACTAGGAAGGAAGAAACCTTCTTACAACAACATCTAAGGAGTGTTATGGGCCCAAAATAGTGATTGTTTCTGACTATTGAGAACCCAAGGAAGGTCTTCAAGTGACTACAACGACCTTATGTGCCCATCCTTATGCCATTCCATTAAATCCTTGTCTAATCTGATCAGTTAGACCAGAGAGTTTTGTGATAGTTTGGGGATGTTGTAGTAAGGGTCAGTGTTTGACACTTTGGAGTTTGAAAGTGTGATATTGGAAGATTATAAAACCCATATCAAATAGTCTTGGTCCCATATTCATTGTTGGTATTGCAAAAAAGAACACTGTTGCAGCCTTACAGAGGAGTTAAAACTCTCAGTTTTTGTGTTTGTAGAATCTATACGGTCTGATCGGTTGGAGTCTAACAAGGTTATATTAGCGGAACCTAAGAACCCATATTGGTTATCCTTGTTCCATGTCTATTTCCACATTGGAGGAAAGGAACACTGTAGCATGCCTAAAAAGGAATAAGGGTAAATTTTGAGATGTCATGTTTGCAAGATTGGTGGAGTATATTTATATGAGGAAGTGAATCATTAAGGGTCTATAGGAGGTTTTAATCCTTAGTGGAGGTCTGAGGTTGATGTAAGATAGTATTCCATTGCTGGGACTTGTCAAGGAAGAAGTGTCTCTAGGAACACTATAAACTTGGAGACTTGGAGTATAAGCAGTTGGAAGGAATCACCTTGTGCAATAGGAATTCATAAGCTTATTTAGAGAAGGAAGTTTAGACAATCCTATTGAAGGATTATTTAAATTGGGAACATCATCCAATTGTTGAAAAGGGTAGGCCAACCTACACTTTTTTGTGTGCAGTTTGCACCACATTTCCTACCTCCCTCTATGGTACATGTCCCTAAATTGTATTTTCCAAGTGGTCGTGAGGATCCACTAGAGAAATCCCAAATCAGGGCTCCATCTTATGCACAGACCCAAAATAGGAGGGTTCTGGACTACGCTTACAAAAACACTTCTAACTTCTACAAATGAATACTGAATTGAATGAAACAAATTGCAACAGAAAGTTAAATTACAACGCAATAAAAATATGTTATTGGTTTTTCTTAGTGGAATCATACAATGTCGTACACACTCAGAATTCTCAGAAATTTTTTCATATTCCTTCAAAACTTATCAAGCTGTTACATATTTGTTACATATATATCTTCTCTCTCCTTGTGTCTATCCCTCTCCTCTCTAAGGGATCCTTTTTATAACATCATACCATCAATTCAACCGCCCCTCTGTGTGTTGTAACCGATGGAATATCAAACCACATTGTGTGAGATTACTCGATAATATGTCAACAACCTAACACTCGAAAACAAGCAACTTTGCTTGACAACTATGCAACTTTCTCGACAACAATGCAACTTTGCTCGACAACTATGCAACTTTTCTCGACAAATATGCAACTTTGCTCAACAACTTTCTGATAGCTTTTCCAGAAACTTTGCAAAGGACAAAATTAACTAACTCTAAACACTTAGGGGGGAATATAAAAATGACATAACCTTGGACTAAGGTTCAAAAATAGTAAAAGACAGGATCTCTAGTGTTAATGTCTTAAGGAGACTTTAAGGTTTATGGAGTACCTTAAGACCCTTAACCTTAAAAATTAGACTGAGATGTTACAATAGGATGATCCAAGGAATCAATCCTTTATTCTTTAAAACAAAATTTAACTTATAACTGAAAAATGTTGAGAAAACTATCCTATCACATAATAAGCCGAGGGTGCTCGGCACCATAGGGTGTTTACACCTTTACATTTTTTAAATTAAAAAATCTGTGCCTTAAAAAAGAAAGAGAAACTTTGAAAAAATAAATAAAAGGGTCATTTATATTATGTCCACCTTTTTAAATCCCAAACATATAAAAATCAAAATATTTGAAAAAGGATTAAAAGAGATCAATTATTTTAACACTACAATGGACAAATGGAAAGGTTGCTATCATTGTTGAGAAATGGTTATCTTGCACCTATTAATACTAAGGATAAGATATGATATCCCTAAGAAAACAATAATATGACTGTGAGATTAAGAGGTTTTGGCACGAATAATGATGACATCACCAAATTAAGCCTTTTTTAGAAAATCCTTTTCCATAATCTGGCAAATCAAATAAAAATATTACTTGCGAGCTGTGACATTCATAACATGTCAAAAATTGATAGTTATGTGGGATGAACTTTAATGCAAAATCATTTTAAAAGTCCTTTTAAGAAAAAATGAGACTTTTTTGAGAAAAGATTTGAAAAGGTGTTTCTGGTTTACAACGATGCCATCCATTGTGGTCCTTATCAAATGAGAATATGTCTTCTTCAATTGAACACTATGAATTTGAAAGTGATGGGAAACCTTCTCAAAATACCAAAACTTAAAGATTGTAAAGAGATAATACAAAATGAAGATCTCTGGAAAATTTTCACAAGAGCAGAGCTTGCCCTATACTTATTGGCAATGTTCGGGTATAACAAAACCCTTTCTACCAAATTTTGTACCTCTTGGTAGAAGGGTTTTGTCTATATTGGTATTATAAAATTTTAAGTCACTCCCTAGCTAATTGATGAGGCTATTGGTCTTAAATGTGAAGGAGAAAGAGTTGAAAAAAGGAGCTCTAGAGACTACAAGGTGTATATGAAAAAATCCATTTATAAGGGAGAAAATATAATGGTTGAATAATATGCTAACAACTATGATTGATCCCTTCTCCCTCCCTATTGTCCTTTAGTTTTCTATCACGTTATGAAGTATTTTACCTTAGAGGGTAGGTATACTACTTTCCACGACTACCACTTACCTATTCTAAACAATATTAGGCATGAAGAGAAGGTACATATTCCTTTCTTTATATACACATCCATGTGTAGTAGCATTTCTAAAGGAGCATTCCCCGTGCTACATCAAGGGTTACTGTTTATTTTATATAATTTTGAGTTTGATAAATCCCCCTTTTTAGTTGGTTTATTTCCTATCCCCACTTTGAATCTAACCAACAAAATGATCCTCCCCATATCTCTATTCGTGTTAATATTATAGAAAGTAATCCTCTCCCAAAGAATACAAACTCTAGAACTAAAAGGAAAGGTAAAATTTATAAATTTAATCCTCCCAAAAAAATATCTGTAGGATGATTTTTTGGAACCTACCCTAGAAAAACAAAAAACTATTGGTTGCAACCAAACAATGTTAAAACCAGGAAAATTATTAAGGGGTCTAAATATAAAACCACCAATACTAAAATTAATGATCTTGAAGAGGAAATTGGGGATGGTGAGAACCAAGTTTTCTCTCCTTCTAAACAAGAAGCTAAAAGGTTAAAAATCCATTGAAGCAATTGTCCTTGAAACTAACTTCAAATATGAACTTGAATAAGGGAACTCTATCGATGACACAAATGATTAGGATTATTTGGGAAAAGGTGATTATTATGAGGTGGAAGACAAAGACAAACCCTTGGATATTACTTTTAATGTGTATGATTATGATGATATTATGGACATGGATTGTGTGTCCCCTATGGTTAACAAGTAATAAATTACTAATGAGACTCCTCCTATGCCAAATTCTACTACAGATAATAAGAATTATCCCCACTACCATGAACAAGAAAAAAGTCTTATATAAAAGGGTTTCTTCTCTAGAGGAAATTGCTACTTACTCTAGTCAATCAAAATAGCAAGTTGAAAATGTTATATGTTCTCTTTGTGGGATCTTAAAGATGGTCTAATGCACAAAGCCATATGGGAATTGTGATAGGATAAAGTAAAATCTAAAAGAACAGGAAGAAGGGTAAGAATGATGACTAAAGGATAGGGGAAAATGAGGTTGACCATAACAAAGAGGATGAGGACTGGATTTCTAATCTAAAGACTCTCTCAAGGAATTGGGAGTTCATACTTGTGAGGGTGCTATGAAGGAAGAGACTCATTAAGGAAGATTTCCTTGTTTGGTTTAATCTTTACAGGCACTTGGTTATTATCAGTACTTTGGCCAATTATATTTTGAAGACTATTACTACTATTTTCTAATATCTCTGAGAAACTTAATGGCCTCTTAGGCTACTATGGTCTGTCCATTTTTATGGATATCCACTTTAACTCACATAGCTACAAATTTTTGAAGAACTGATAAACTACTATAATGTTCATGCTTTGAATCATAGGGATAGTAGTAGTGGTAGTTTAGTTATTATGGGTTTGGTTTGTACTTTTGATTGGATTTTGTTGTTCTAGTTCATGGATTTTATGTCTTCAAGATATAATGGCCTAAAGTTCAGCTTCTTTGTTATAAATTGTATGCTATTTGGGATCAGGGCTCCCATCCTTATAAATCAATCAAAATAACAACTCATCGAATTACAATACCCCTTTTAATTGTTTCTCTGAAACGTGCTTGAGAAAAAATAATTATATCTTCTGGGTGATGAGGGATAAGTTTTCTTCTATGACTCCTTCCTCACAACCACCAGTCACATACCATGCTTGACAAAATTGGAAATCAACAATAAAGTCTTTCCTTTTCAATGGTAATTAAGAGCAACATCACATGGCCTCTACATACCACAACTATCACATCACCTTATTTCTCCATCCATCCATGCCAGATGGGGTCTCTAAATCATTAAGCCTAATATCTTGAATCTTCAAAAGTCTCCTGAGTGCAATTTTGCAATGGTGAAAAAGGAGAATAGAGAGAATGTCAAATAGCGTGCTGCTAGTTATTGTAAAATTTATCACTTTGAAGTCCTCAAAGTTGGTTCAAATAAATTTTTTAATAAATTTATTTAAATGCCATACTAATGTTTATCCTTTAATGATTGAGCTGACTATGATTAACATATCACCTTCTAAGTGGATATGGGAGATTGATAATTTTTGGCCAAATAGAACACATGCAAAGTAACTTGAGCCCCAACATTATTATTTGTGACATCAATTGGTCGCTTTTATCGCAAGCCTCTAATTTCAATACCAATCTCTTACTATATACCCTACTCTAGATGGACCAAGGTTACCCTTTGATGCCTTGTCAAAATTTAGTTTGATCCACCTAGGCTCTAATATTTCCCAGACACCATTCTAAGCTCCTTACTCATCTAGATCCACCAAGAAATATTCATTACCATGCCTTTGAGAATCTGTGTTATGGAAAAGTGTATTCTTAGATTAGTGACTGTACAATATAACAAAGTCAAATAACTACATGTGATTTCCATCTTTTGACAATTTTTTTCTTACTAAAAGCACTAATAAAGATATCACTTCCTTGCAATGATATATTCAAGAAAGTGAATAATATGCATCTTTTCTTAAGGATCCCTCAATGCATTACATATTCCCCCATATCTTATTTAAAGGATAGTTAATCCATTACTTGAATGGATGAAATAAACAATATATACCATTTCGAAAATATATTGTTTTATGTTTAAAATCCCTTGGTTACTCAAAAGGAAAATACATATATTTTAGGAGACAATTCTAGAGAATACACATAGGAAGTGTTCTTCATATTATCTTAAATCTTAAAATATTTTTTTATAATGTGAGAGAGAGAGAGAGAGAGAGAGAGAGAGAGAGAGAGAGAGAGAGAGAGAGAGAGAGAGAGAGAGAGAGAGAGAGAGATTATTAGTATATAAAAATCTTTATATAATAAAAAATATAATTTATTAATATTAAATATATAGATGTTATATACTAATTTCATTTATTATATTACATTATATTATATGAATTAGATATAATATATGATGTTATAGTGTATTATATATTATAGACTAAAAAAATAATCAAAATACATAGGTGACATAATAGATTAATTATAACAAAGAAACTTACAAATAGTGAAAAATGTATACCAAAAAAAAATAGTATATATTTTAAATAAATTATGGGGTTTGACAAAATTGAAGCATTTGAATTCTCCTTGTAATTACTTTAGGATTTGGCTTGGAGATGACAACCCTAGAAAGTCAATAGCAAAAGCACGTTTAGAACATTTATTTGGTTTTCCAAGCTTTGTGGATATGGCTAATGATTTTAAAAAATAACTAACTTGGAAATAACCATTGTTAGACATTTCATTCCTACGTATTTTTCAATTTATGTTAATAACCTATTCAAATGTTTATGTCAAGTTTCCTAAATCTATCTTTTTAAATTTTCATTACCACTTAAGGGCTTGTTTGGACAGCCATGATGGTGACCAAATTAACTAACTAAAATACTAATTTAGAGATTAATTTTAAATGGATGGGGTACTCTAAGGGAACAATTATAAAGGATAATGTTGATGCCATATAGAAATCTATTCTTATGGTTTCAAAATAATGCATTTCATATTCTTACAATATTTAATCTTATGTTGACTCATAATCTTTTATAGGTCAATCTTAAGTGGCATGAAACTGACCTTTGAGACATACGTTTGACTTTTCTAAATGTGTGTGCTAATTTATCCACACCTTCTTTGGTGTCTAATTGTGTTTGAAAAGATTACGATATCTTGAAATACATTAAAGAATGAAAAAAATCTTTAGAATCAAGTTCTCCTCTATCATATATTAGCTCTATAACCTCTAGAAAATCATTTGAGTACAAGGGAAAAGGCATGAATGATTTATATGTACATTTAAATATTTATGTATATATGTTTATATGTACATTTAAATATTTATGTATATATGTTTGTTTTGCAACTATGAATTTATAATTAAAATTACCCTTAAGTGATCTTTTTATGAATATCTTTAAATATCTAGATGTAGTAAATGATGTTGAAATGTAAGTGGGTAGGAACAAAAAAAAAAAATAACGTGTATCTAAAAAAAAGAATTTAAGTGCAATGATTAAGGACACGAAGGAGAGAAAAAATAATTCACCTCATCTTTATAATAACGATGGGATAATGAGTCACAAAGCTCATATAAACACATCATAATCTATTATTTAAATGTAGCAATTAATTTGGATTAATTAGAATTAGCAAATAGTTAACTAATATGTTAATTTAGGAAATTAATTTATAATGGATAAGGTTCTTAAAGAATAAAAATATATATAAATAGGTGAATGTAAAGTGAGCTGTGATTAATCACGCTTTACGGCGCACGATCCGGAGGCATTTACCCTAATTCTTCCATGGGTCAAAAACTCTTATACTAGTTAATTTTTTTTCCTTCCTCTCGTCTAGAGCGGGTTTAACTATTGTGGAGGCCGTTACTTATTGCTAAATACAGGAGTCTGAGAAAATTCTCAACAATAATGGCTTGGAGCGCAATCGACGATCAAATTACGCGCGAATTCTCATTGTAAGAATTTTTTAGTGTTTTGATTCTGTGTGTTCTGTTCTTTAGCTGATCTTTTTCCCGCATTATTTGTGAAAGAAATTGACATTCTTTGATGAATACTTTGTGATAATGCAGCATACAGGAGATGGTATGGGGAGCGCCATACAGAAATCCTTTCCCTTCCTGCACTAACAAGTCAGTCATACCAGATCTGAAGAATTCACAAGTACAGAAAATGTTGTTTCAGAAATTAAAAGAGGTGAGGATATTTTCCGTAGTTTGACACATTTGTTCCCTCTTTGATGCAGGATAATATCAGATCTGAAGGCGCTCAATGTCTCTCTCTCCTCAAATCGATATAAATCTTTTCGGAATGAGAACGCTACCAAAACTTCAAAATTGGATGCTACTGCCAGAATCCTCGACTGCGATGCACTCAAGCTGATAGAATTTCGAAGACTCTACTGTAATAGATTGCTTAAATTGCAGCGGGTTTTAGGAGGTAAATGCAAGATTTACTTATAATTTGTCTTTCAAAATTTATCTTTATTCTTTAAAGATCCGTCATAAAGAATATATATTTTCGATTTTTCAGAAGAAAAGCTCTTGGAGCTCGAAAATAAAGTTGATAGGATCCTCGTTCAGCACATACAAAGGGCCTGGTTCTGATCTTTTCCTAGACTCTCGGACTACAAATATTTTTTCTACAACATTTTTAGTCGCAAAATTGAATTAAAAAATATTAGTTTATGGAATCTTTTTTTTTCATTATTTTTGCCAAATTTATTTCCATCAAATTTCTGTAAATGATCGAAAATCGTTGTAAAGAAATGCTTGCTGTCCTTTATAGTGTCGTCTCTGTTAAAATTTGCAGGCAAGACGATTTGGAAGCCAGTGATCGGGTGGATTGGATGATTGAAGCTACACAAATCGATTTCACGGTACTCGATAAGTCGGTGTGCGAGATTTTTGACTGCTTTCAGAGGGAAAATAAAATTAAATCGGAAGATTTGTCACATTCCAACCGAGATACTCTTAAGGTGATTCAATTCGCAGCCGTTCCACATTCACTGATCAAATTGGTTAAAAGCTCTAACAATTATTTAGTTCGACAGAGTTTTAAGTATTATTTAGAGATTAACTTCTTTAAATCGAGTCGGAATTTCTGTGCGCAAATATTATTGCTTAGATTGATTTCTGTGTTAATTTAGGGAATGTTAATTTGTGCATAACGCAAGCGGAATTTTCATGCATGCTCTTCACCATTTTCTTAATTCCCATAATCTTAGCGAATTGTGCAAAATTAACCGAGTCATGTCTTGAGGATTTGTGAGGAAGGTTGAAATTTGGAACAAGATAATAGAAACTTTAAGTGAACAAGGTACAATTTCTGATGAGGTTATTTATGGAGATTAACATTAAATTTGTCCAGAACGCGGACAAAGTTTCCCGGATTGAGGAACCGCGATTGACGCAGCAGAGTTCGTGCTCTGCACAAACATTCACAGACAACGATGAAGAAAGCTCTTGCGATTCATACAACGGATCTCCCCCAAAGAGTTCATTAACCCCTTCCGAAAACAACACGGATGAAGAAACCATTGAACTCGAAGACGACAAGCTGTGTATTCACTCGCCAAACGCTAACAAGACTGTTCGCTTGGCACATGTACCGAAAGGCGGAGCAAGAATCGCTTACAGTCCTCTATCTTGGCCCCGACTTCCCCCAAATTCTCAGCGGAAAAATCATTCTGCTCCACATCTAGAAGTTGAAATGGTGATGAAGAGTCGTCTGCGGAGAAATCCAGAGCAGGGAGGAGCATACTTGTGGCACATTATATTTGGGCTAGTAAATCATGGAGCCTGCAAACTAGAGGTTAATTCATTATCTTTCTGGTCAATTGATGGAAGCAGCGGCTCAGATGTTTGCAGCATAAAATGGCCAAAAGGCGACGTGATTCTGTTGGAAGGCCCCTCGTTTCTGTGCTACAGCACTAAAATGCCATGCACTGACGCCAATTACGACTCTCCTAGAGTCGCTTACAGCTGGAAATACAGGTGCAAATCTAGTAAAACCCTAATTCTACGAATTTATTTAAGATGAAAAGAACAATATTGCATTTAAATTCAGTCTGTAAGGAATTTTTTTGCTAACTTGCAGGAAATTTGAAAAGAGATCTACCAGCAGTAAAGGACATGAAGGCATGCATGAAACATCAATGTGCGAGTCTCCAACAGAAAAGGTGATTGTTAAGATTAACTCATAGTTACAGTTCCCATCATTAATTACCTGTGTGTGTAAAATGTTGATATGGCATGATAATTTTGAGTTGTTGCAGGGAGCAGAGAAATTTCAAGCGGGAGAAGATAAAAGGGATAGTAACCTAAAAACGCCAATTTACAAACGTTTGGGGAGCATAATGCTGGATTGGAGTGCCAATTCCCTCAAAAGAATGCGCCGATCTCCTCTTGATATTTGAACTTCGACTATTGTATTTTTACCAAGTCGGCTACTAAACAAAATTCATTGTATTTTGTTGTTTCCAAATTTTGTTTTCTCGAAACAATAAAATAAGTTTTCATTCTTGCCATTGGTACAAGTGGAAAGTTGTTAGACGTGTTTTCTAATTCCTAGGGGGGTACCGTTTCATCGTCCAACGTCTAAATTTTTAATTGGAAATTAAGAATTTCTTTTAAGCGAGGGTTTTATAAATATTTTACTTCAAATTAAAAGTGGGGAGTTATAAATTTTTTTAAAAATTAAAATAATTTTGAAATTGTTTTAAACGTAAATTTTCTAAATTTAGTAGAAGATGTTTACATTTTTCACGCCTCTCTTGCATACGTACATGTTTGCACGGGTTACCTATTTTAAATTCGTTGTTCTTAAGTATAATTAATACATATGTTTTTTACTAAATCTTTTTATGTGGGAAATTTATTAAGAAAATAGGTATTTTAAGAATATTTTATAAATTATTAAAGATATGATAGTAGCCTTCATACTACAATATTGTTACCTTGACTCTCAATTTTTGCCCTTAATTCAATTTTTGTGTAACCGTCTTTAAAATTAGAGTCAACTCTCTTTTGTCTAAGTGTCATGTCTCTTTAAATGTATTATCCTTTAAAACTTTGTGTTGAGTCTCGGTTTGATTATAAAATGGCAACATTGAACTTTGAACTTGAACTTGTCATTTAAATTCAATAGGTTCAAAGGGTTCAAGGTTCATCAGTCGTGCTTCAGTCTTTCATTTTCGACATGTAAGTCCACAAGGAGTAAAGTGTTGAGCCATTGAACTTGAACTTTTTCGTAAGTTCAATGTGTTCAAGGTTCAATCAATGTCGGTCTTGTCAAGACATCGTGTTAGTCTTTCATTTTCGACATGTAAGTCCACAAGGAGTAAAGTGTTGAGCCATTGAACTTGAACCTTTTCGTAAGTTCAATAGGTTCAAGGTTCAATCAATGTCGGTCTTGTCAAGTCATCGTGTCAGTCTTTGTCCTTTCTTTTCATCCTCATTTGGTCTTGTTCTTCTAAAAGATGCAACAAGTGGCCTAAGTGAATTTGAACTTTGAACTTCTTGTACAAAGTTCATTTAGTTCATTTGGTTCAAAGGCTCACCAATCATTAAACTGTATAGGAGGAGAGCAAGATATATTTAGAAAGGAAATAGCCGATGAAAGAAAATATTTGGGGCATCGTTTGAAATATAAATTTTTATGTTTCCGAAAAAGGAAAGGTAACGATTGCTTGATAAGCTTGTGTGCTGAAGTGACAAGTAATTAATGCTGAAATAAAGGGAAATGTCTTGTTACAATTAATTTGGCATGAATGAAAAGATTAAGTAATTATTCTCGGAGATTTTATCCTCTTTAAGAATTGATTAAAGGCTCATTTGATGACTGAAAAGACACAAATTTAGCAAGCGAAGGAGACAACGCAAGAGGTAAAAGGGATTTCCGTTAGTTCTTGATTTGCAGAAGTTTCAAACTGGTAAAGGCGAGTTTCAGTGTCCCCATTTCTGCTACTATTTAAGAGTACTCGCCTTGTTTGGGAAATTCAGTTGTTTGTTCAATTGATTTGAAATTGCCATTGCCATCATGAGGACTTCTTTTCAAATTTTTGATAATGAATCTAGTTTGGTTTGTTCATCTCCTGAGTTCGAAGATTCTTCCCTGGTCCAATATGATTTAAAGGATTATAAGGAAAGAGCTAGAAACCTTGAAGAATCTCCCCTATAGAAAAGACTATAGAAAGTGGTCTTGTTTAAGCCGTGACCTTCCCTACTCTTGTACTGCCTTGAGCTAGTGCGTGAATGCATGAATAGGTTTAATTCCCTCCATAGATACATTAGGAAATAGAATAGACATGTTTTAGTGCCAACTAACAGGGAAAATATTATATCTATTATGAAAATCCCTAAGAAGCAAACCTACTCAGACTTCACCACTGCATTGTTCGTAAGTCCTTTTTCAGAAAAGAAGTAAGAGTATAAGAGTTTTATAACTAGAAGTTGGTTATTGAAGTTTCAAAAGGGTGGTTCAAGGTTACCCAGACAGCTTACCAGAGAACACATCAAAATGCATGTGAAGGATTTGATTGTGCTGTTGCACAGGGTCAAAGGTACTAGTAGAGCCTTCTTTTTCCAAGACTATATGTACATTTTCATTCAATTTTTTTTGCAAGGTACACAATATTTAGATTGGGGAGAGATAATAGCTGAGAGACTCCATGATCAATTGAACAATGGTCGTCTCAATAATTGAGGTTTATTTATGTCTTCCTATCTCTTATATTGACTGGCTTGTATGAGAAATTGGGTAGGCATCCCCCATGACATCTTCACTTAAGATATCAGGATCTATGAGTACTACCCTCAACTGCAAAGGGAGAGGTATTGTGAAATTTACAGAAGATTCAATGATTTCTTCACTGGCAGGTTAATACATCAATTGATAGGAAACTTGGATAAGAGGATGTCTGAAGAAGCTATGCAGCTAGTGAATACATACGGAACATTCTTTATTCAATTGCTACATTTTACTATATAAGAGTTGGAAGAATTGAGGGTGAGCCAATGAAGTTGCCCAAGTATGTGGGTAATACCACAATAGTGGGTTACACTTTTTGGGAGGAAGGAATTCGCCCCGAAAAGCGTGGCCCACTAAAAAATGTTTGATACTTTCGATCGGAACAAAAAAAAACTTTTGATCAGAAGTGACTAACTTCCGATTGAAAGTACCTAAAATGGGTACTTTCGATCGGAAGTTACTTTTGATCGAAAGTACCTAGTTACTTTCGATCGAAAGTAACCTAGTTACTTTTGATCAAAAGTAACTAGGTTTTTTTTGGAGGAATAAAACCCGCCGAAATAGTCATTTTGACTGTTTCGGCTGGGTTGAAAGTGACAGAGAACAGTGGCTTCTGTTTTATCAAACGTCAATTATCAGGTTTTTCACACTTCTAATTTACATATTTTATTGTTTTATAATATATATTGTTTGTATATATGCATTTTAATGTTTTTTTATATATATTGTTTGTAAATTTGTATATATATATGCATGTATATGTGTGTATATGCATGTATATGTGTATATATGCATATATATATATATATGTGTATATATATGTATATATACATGTATATGTGTATATATGCATGTATATATGCATATATATGTATATATACATGTATATATG
>MU227859.1:2275487-2296551 GCA_018584345.1 Thuja plicata | reverse complement strand
AAGACAAGTCATAATCATCAACTTAAAATATGGACAAAGAGAGAGATAAAGAGATATAGACATGTACCTTGTTTATTATGATAATATCTTTCCTGAGCTTCTTCACGTAGTCTGTGTTCAGTATCTTATGAATAATGCCGTGCACTCTTATTTAGCCTTCTCTTCTTATTTCCCATCACAAGTTGCAGAATTGTCTTCTTTTTCCAAATTGCGAAGTATTTTGCGACTTTCAAGAAAACAAGATGACAAAAACATATATTTATTTATATGTAATCATTCTGTACCTAAAATGACACCAAAGATGACGACAGGGGTTTCTATCAAAAGTCATCTTTGACTTTCGATAGAAACTATATAATTTCTATCGAAAGTGCTTTGGTAAAGGTTGGTGAAATGCCAAATCATGAAACTAATTTTGATAGAAAGTAGTTTCGATTGAAACTAATTAGTTTCAATCGAAACTAATTTCTATCGAAAGTAGTTTCCATCGAAACCCCCAAAAATGATGCCATCTGCAAAAGCCCACAATAATATCCAGTTTTCCTGGCTTTGGGGCTCAAGCGCTGGGCTCAAATGGAAGAATAGGGACACCTCCTTCTGCATTGCACAATTACTCTGAACGAGCTTTCTAACAAATATAGATTTGACAAATTTTGAATTAATTAGGTCTATGTTTTTTAACGTGCATCAGATGTAGGTTTTTTATCAAATATAAACTTCCAGGTTTGACGTTCAATGAAAAATAGTAGAAAATAGAAAAAAAATTTGAAAAATAACAGTGCCCTCTGGTTTTGAGTCTTCTTTCTATCAAAAAAAATAAATTTGAATTTTGATAAATACACAACAAGTTATCAGCTACGCAGTCAAGGTATGTCAAAATTACGGTTGACTCTACTTCAAATGTTCATAAAATATGCAATAATCATGATAATGTCATCAAACAAATTGCATGCCCTCCATATGGATGTTACAAAACTAAACTCAAAAGAAGCACATTGATATCTATTTTAGGAAAAAAGTTATGTTGTACGAAGTCATTGTACCTTTTTGAAAAAGACATTTTCAGCAACATAGCAGTTTTAGTGGGAGAAAAAAAAAACTATTAAAATCAATTCCAAAAAAAATAAAAAAAATATATTTAGAATCTAGACAGAAAATCCTAAAAGACTCTAGTTTACTTCATCTTATGATTTCAAATAGTTTAACAACAATATGCATCCGAATGTGAAATTTTTTCTCAAAATGTAGAGTTCAATGCCCGTTTAGGCAAAAAAGTGTAACCCACTATTGTGGTATCACCCATGCCCTTGATTGCTTTGTATTGGTGGAACTATGTAGACAACTAGCCCATGTGAGAAAATGATCTCCACCAAAGAAAGATGTAGGAATCTCTTTCCCCATTGAATTCGGGTTTTGTGAATGCAAGTCTGTCTTAGATGCCCTGAATCTAGAAGTTGATTTGAAGAAATTTTACTTCTAATATTATAAGGAAAGACCTAACTTTGATTATAGAGGCTTTTCTAGAGAACACTTAGACTTAGGAGGGAAATTCCTACCCATGCCACCTATGGAGGAATTTTGCAAAAATTGTGTGGATGAAGTAGAAGTAAAAAAAAGGCAATTGAGGAGGTTTTCCTTATAATAGATTGTTACCTTGTACCTGAAGATGGATATCACTAGTGTGAAAGAAGACAAGGAAACTATTATGGACCCTAAATATGAAAAAATCAAGCTACAAGCAATCCCAGAGGTAGATTGGTCAGAAATAGAGAAAGATCAAATTAAGTGAAGGACATTCCCTATGATAAGAAGAACATAAAAGTGTCTTAGGGAGAAGAAATTGGGGAAATTCCAAGTCAATGAATAAAAAGCATTAGAACCCGCTTGTAAAGTATCATCCCATGCTTCTTTTTCTAATGAGAGTATTAAAACTTGTGACGTAGGTAGAATTAAAACTAAAGCTAGGAGGTCTTCTACCAGCAAGAAGCCAAAAAACATTGCAATGGTTAGCTCACCCATCCGAACTACTAGGTCAAGAACCAAGAGAAAAAGAAAAGAAGAACTTGTTGAAAAGGAAGTGATAGAAATGGATTAAATTGAGGAGATTGATAGAAATATGGCTGATCAAAATGTTAGTCCTAAAACATATGGAGAGAAACAAGTAGATGACATAACAGATCTTATAGACTCAATGATTGTGATTGACCAAACCCCTAATTAGCCTTATTCTAGCAAAGAAGTTTTTTATGCTACCCTTGAGTGGTTAGAAGTGTCAATCAGCAAGAAAAAAATTGCAGTTCCAGTCTCTTTGCCTCTGGAGGACATGTTGAGTAAATGCTTGGGGAAGACCCCAAAGTCTAAGAAATTGAAAGTTACATCTAGAATAGACATAGAACCGAACACAAGGAAATTGGATTTCTGAAGTAGCCAAACCTTTGATAGAAGATGAAGTTCACAATCCCACAGCTAAAGTTTTGTAGTAGAGAAGGTAGACCTAGGGGTTGGGTCTAGGGAAGTTGATAATCATCATTTTGAGCTCTCTGCTAAGAAAAAACATAATAGGTCCTGAAAGGATGGAAAAGATAAGGAGCTGAAACAAATGGGGTAGGCTCTCCATTTGGCTGGGTAAACACTAGTGACAACCTCATTTCATCCATGGAGTCGCTCAAACATTGTTAACCATGTTGGAGCTTGTACGATGTATCAATGAACCGTTGGGTGCTATGGGACCGTGCTTTGGAGGCTTACAATAACTTATCTATATTTTGGGAGATTTAACTTCATTTTAATTAGAAAATGATATCTCAATTTATGTAAAAACTTACAATGTGGCTCAGTTCAAAGTGGCAACATTGGGTATCTTTCAAACCATTCATCATGGCCTCAAACCATTTATGACATAAGCTCTGGTTAACCAGGTAAACACCAGTGATAACCTCATTTCTCCCACATAATCACTCGAATGTTGGGAACCACGCTGGACTGAGGTGTCCCTAAGGTGAACTAATCACCATTGGGTAGTGATCTTTAATTCAAGGCCCATATCTCAGAGTTGGTGTGAGGTATGGACAAACTGTCTAGTGATACAAGACCGTGATATTTAATCCTACAATAATATATCTCAATTTTTGGAGATTCAACTTATTTTGTATTTTGGAATCACAATCTCAATTATGTTAGAGCTTGCAATGTGGCTTAGTTCAAAGTTGCAACATGGGGTATCTTTCGAACCATTCTTCATGACCTCAAATAATTGGTTCCATTAGCTCTATTTAGCTAGGTAAAAACCAGTGACAACCTCATTTCTCCCACGGAGTCATTCAAATGTTGGGAACCATGCCTGACAAAAGTGTCCCTAAGGTGCACTAAGCACCATTGGGAAGAAATATTTTGAGGCCCATAGCTTGGAGCTGATGCAAGGTATTGTCAAACTATTAGGTGCTACGAGACTATGATATAGAGGCCTACAATAACCTATCTGAGTGTTTGGAGATTCAACTTTGTTTTAATTTGGAAATGCAATCTCAGTTTATGTCAAAACTTACAATGTAACTCAGTTCAAGTTGCAACATTGGGTATATTTCAAACCATTCAATGCGGCCTCAAACCATCTACACCATTAGCTCTGGTTGGCTGTGTAAACACTCTAGTGATAATCTAGTTTTTCCCTCATATTTTCTCCAACATTGGGAACCGCACTAAACTGAAGTATCCCCAAGTTTCACTAAGCACCATTGAGCAATGATATTTTGAGGTCCATATCTTGGAGTGCATGTGTGGTATCGATGAACTGTGAGGTGCTACAGAACTGTGCTATGTAGGCCTACAATAACCTATCTTGGTAGTTGATGCATAGATAAGAGAAATGAACTAGGTTGGTACTATTTCCCAACTAGGTAGTGCAACTAGGACGCAATCCACTTTCTACTATAATGTCTTTCTCATGGTATATGCCATGATCATCAAGCATCAAGAACATGACAAAAGAGGTAGATCACTATTGGAAATAGTCACAAAAGACTATCCAAATACTCTTGTTTGTTCTAAGCATTATGTTGAGATTGTCATAGTTTGACAGTGGGGTGCATCACTACTCTTGAAAACTTGGAAGTGGACTTGATGATTGATATGATGCCAAGGGTGTATTCAAAATTGTTTCCATCCTCATTTCCTATATTTTGGAAGTGTCAACAAAAGAATATTTGATACAGGTATGACTATCCCTGCACATGTTGATTGTCCTATGGTTGCTTATTTGTCACTATAAACAATGTTAAGACAATAGGGTATTATGTTGATTCCTAGCATGGATGGGGGTGTTAATATTTTTTTTTGACTATGGATGAATGATTCATTGATGTTCCCATTAGTACCCTTGGGTTGGTGTGTTCCTAGTTGGCATTGGGAGTTATTTCTACAAGAAACTAGGAGTCCTAATTGGGAAAGGACTTGTGGAAGTAAGATTTTGTGAGTTGGTGTGATTCAAGGCTTGGAAGAACTCAATATAGATTTATTAAATATGATTATTCCTAATGTGATGTGTGTCAGTGGTTTTATGGAATTTGGGAGTAGGAATGAGTCTTTGGGGTATTGAAGTAACTTAAGGGCTAGTAGCCTAGTGAAGGCTTGTGGGTTTATTACTTATTAAATAGTTGAGTTGGTAGGAATATCTCCCTAATAGGTTTATATTGGTGGATTATCAATAATATCAAGCCTCCATACACTCAATGCATAAAACAATGACAAAATACAACTTTGGACTGTGACTATGACTGTGAACTTTGGATTCCAAGGATCCCAACCCACCATGAACACACACCATATGAAATAAAGAGAGAACAACAATTAAAAAAAAGAACTATACTAATTTTCTCCCACTATCACTGCGATTGTGATTTCAGGATTGAATAGGACAATCACAACTACTAGCATGTAACCAATGAAAACAATGGTATATTTTTTTGTCCTTGTGTTTTAAGGAATATATCCCTCCTATGGACACATGAAATATCCATGAAACCTTTTCTAGATGCATTTTAGGTGTTTTGCGAACTTGTCTTGGCCTGTTACAGTTATTGTGACTGAGTTCCTTCACTGGACAGTCATGAGATGAGGACTTGTCTTTGTACAAAAGGTTTTTTTTCAAATGATATATTTTCTTGGTTAGGGTCCAAAAACTTATCCAACCTCACATCCCTCCAACCTTCCATCCATCACTTCATGCAAACTAAAAAACTCTCTTCTTTTGATTGATAGATGAAAATACCAGTCACTTTTTCATCTCAAACCCAACTGAAACTTTTTTCACGTGTATTGCAACCTGTATGTAAGAAAGCAAATAAAAAATCATGATATAATACAAAATTGTTGCATTTTTCACTGATCCATTTGGGAGATTTACATTTTGTATCCTCTCAGTTTACCTTAGGTGGGGTTTTGAGCCTTCTTTACAAAATTTACTCTTAACTTTATCAAATATAAATAAAATCAAACAAAAATTGCACCAAAATAAAGTGGATTCACAGATCTTATATCCTCAATCACCATTATTTCATCAAGTTTAAAAATATTTAGCAAAAAAGGAGCAAACATTAGACTGTACCGTGGAAAAGCAGGAAAAATAGTGAAGATTTTGTTGAAAAACTTCTCAAAATGGTTGACCAGCCCGTACAAAGGAGCCAAAATGTCTTATTTACGGAAAGAATGCATTAATGTAAGTGGTCCACACCCAAAGAGTGACTTTTCAACTTCCTTTTTCAGGATTTTTCCCTCTTTTTCAACTTTTTACAAAAAAAATTGCTTGACAACTTTTCCTACATTTTTTACAACTTTTACATCTTGATGCCTAAAGGCTTACAAATTTGGGAAATAATAAAAAATGGTCTAAAGTGACCTTAGAAACCTTTATTATGCTAAATCTAATCAAAATTAATCAAAAATCCATAGTCTCCTATCTTGAACTAATTAAGACATGCACACAATGAAATTTTTTTGATCACATTTCAATTGCAAATAACTAAGTTTTGATGTACAAACATATAAATTGGATTGAATATCAACTTTCATATATATATAAATGAACAATAATCATGTACATATACAAAAATAAAATTAATTTCAAGTCAATAATAGAGTTACAAAAATGTGGCATGTTCCATGTCAAGGTCGACATATACAATACAAATATCAAATATATACATAAATTGGTCCTTCAATGACCACAACTAGAACTATATGTCTCTATCGATATCGATGATTATAGTGGATCATCAAGATAGAGCCTCTTCAAGGTAGTACGTGGCTTTTTAGGTGGTTACACAAGGACAATTCAAATGTTGAATCAAATATTTTTTTTCAATATAACATCAAAATAAATAAATACAGGACTGTAAATTGTTTGCAGTTGAAATGTTGATTACCTCATCTCTTTCTTCTACACTTAGAAAAGGTCGAGGATCCGTGGGAAGTCTTGAATGGGTATGTAACAAGTAAAACACCATTAATACAAGTTAATAACATATATGTCAAAAACACTAAATATAAAAAATGCATGGACTAAAAAAATGTATACCAGAGCCTCAGATGGATCTCCTATGCTCATTGGAGGCAAATTCACTAATGAATCAATTACAATAATTTCCTATATGGTAAGTGATAAAATATATTATAGTCATACGTGAAGGAAGTAGGGCTTTCAAACAAATAAGAAAGCAATCCAAAAGGAGTTAAGAGGGTTTTAATTTCGCTGTGCACTTAGTAAAAAGGATTTAATAAGAATAACATACCTCTTCCACCACTTGTGTTGGAACCCATCTTTGATGAGTAGGACTTCTAACAAAAGGGAATGGTAGAGTATCACTGGGAAGTTTTAGAGGGGATTTTAATAGGTAAAAGATAATTAATACAATTTAATAACCCAAAGTTGTTGAAAAACTCTAAAAAATGAAAAATGAGTGTATTTATATCTAAATAGATATGTTTAGCCTATGTAGAACAAATGCACACTAGAGCCTCAGAAATCTCTCCTATACTCTTAGGAGGCATGGTCGAATATGATGCAACTATTACCCTTTCCTGTATGAAAAATGTTAATATATGTTATAACTTCATAGAAGGATTTCGATATTTCAAACAAGAAAGAATGCAATCCAAAGTGAATATGAAGACGTTGCCTCTTCCCTCTCCCAAACCTCATTGACATCAGGTGCATTCATTAATTTTGTAAACCCCATTTTTTTTGTATATAGAACAAATAAATTAGGTGCATTTATCAATATCTACATATACATGTTTAATCATGATACATTTCAACAAATTAATTTACATTGTACTAAATTACCTTCTATTGTTTGGGTGTCCTAGAGGATTTCTTTTTCTACCTCGGAGTGCTAGAGGATGGATTTCTCACACAAGATTTCCTCGAGGCAGGTTGGGTTGACTAATTGAAACAAAATTAACATAAGGGAAAAGAACATGTATAATATTAAATCTAAGTAAAAAATATCTAAATCTAAATGGTACCGCAAAGTTATCTAGACCAAAGTTAGTGGTTGAAAGTATGATATAATCAAGTCTAGACATCTCAGCCCCTGATAAGCCCTATAAAACACCAAGTAATGATACATATATATTAAAAAAGGATATTTTGAAACCAAAATATTATTATATTTTTAACAAATTTACAAATCTTTACCTTGGGTGGTCAAACTACTCGTGACTGTGGAGTCGACTGAAAAGTATGTGGTGTACTACCACCTGTTGCTCCTTGTAATACATATTATTTATCTCACTTTAATTTTTTCTTTAAAAAAATAATTTACTTTTATAAGAATTAGGTGATTAATTAATAGTATGTCATAAATGGAAATAAAAACACCCATGTCTTCTTGCAAGATAAAAAGATACTCATCAGGTCATCGGTGAGGGGCATATCCTCTGGAGTGGAAGTATGACATCTACTCATGCAACATGTACATGAATGAGATGTCAAACCATCCTTATTCGTGTTAGTGTCTACACCAAAATATACACTCTAGCAGGTGGTGCACATATGCGCAATGGGCTCACCCATGTCAAATGATGCATCTTCTAATGATATATGTGTCACAAGTGCTAGTCTATCCTCTACTCTAACTAAGTGTGTGCCATGCTAAAAAATGACATCAGCCAATGATGCAACTTTCTGAAGAGTATGTAACTTCATATACTCCTTAAGGGATATTGGGATAGAGACATGAACCATGGGTTTAGGAGCTACATGCCTCCTATGCCATGGGTCTACCACCCTACGAGTCCCAACTCTATCATGCGCAAGACCTCTCCCTCTACTGTGGTATTGTCGGATGTAAAAGTAATTTTTCTTTAATCCAAGGATAAACTAACAATAAATCTTTCTCAAAAAATATAGTGGCACCTCCTAATTTTACAAGGTGGTCGGTCAAATACCATATACCACCTATCCCAAAAATATGCTTTCATCCTAACTTGAACACAACAATGTATAGAAAACTAATTCTTAGTAGTAAGTAGGTTGTTACTAGTGCTAGGATTGGTGAAAGGAGAACATATGTCATCTTTAAGTATACCGTTTATTTTCACCTCATCATATGACCACCCATTTGCATAAAATGCATGACATCTATCCCTACATGAACCCCATTTTGTGACCTCTCTAGATAACTTATTCATGCTATTGGCCATTATTTCTATGGTTTTCACAAGGGATGAGTGGTGCTCCTGATTATAGGACCTCAACCTATTCACTAATATAGAAATTTGGGCAGTATTTTGTGTTAGGTAATTGATAAGATCATCTTATGTGCCTTGTACACAATTTACTAGAGGATGGATATGGTTTAGGAGTGGTGGTGGCTGTTCAGGAGCATCATTTTGAGGATTTTATGTAGGTGGAGCAACGCCTTGAGGGTTTTCTTGTTTCTCATGTTCATTGTTTTAAGGGTTTGCTTCTATTGGTTGTGCACAAAGAGGTCTTTGTTGTCTCTTTTGTTTTTGGCGATTATTTGTAGAATATGACATCAAATTAATAAAAAAATTAAATAAATTAAAAAACCCTAATTCAAATAAAATGAATACAAAAATAATCAAAATAATAATTTCTTACCTGTTTGACGAGGTTGAATTGTTGTAAATTTCTCTAAATGCCGATAAAATGCAATTTCAAGAACACACATCAGTTATTTATCCTTTTCCTTTCTCCAAGTTGTTGTCTCAACATTTTTGGTGTTGAAAATGGCACAAATCTGTGAGATTTGAAAATAAGTAATGTTTCTCATCACCCATATGGGTTACGAGAAACTTTTTGTTCCTCAAAACCCGCACAATTTTTGAGAAACATTTTCTTTTTTTAATGGTTTTTTATTAGGCTTGGTGTTACCAATCCAAGGACATTTTTGAATTGAAGGAACCTGATAAGGTTATGAAAATTTTCAGGTGATTCAAGAGTTTGTTGTTGTTTATAAGGATTGGAAAGAGACATGTTTTCCTCCTACCAATGAGAACCAATCCACAATCTCATAGGCACTCACTCAACCTTAGTCATGTTTCCATGTTCTCTCTAATTTGGGATTTAGTTTTAGAATAGTTTTTATTTTTTAAGTTAATCTCGAATCAGTTTCAAAAACTATATCGTACCATGGGCTCGAGTTAATTGAACTTGAGGGCGTTAAGTTAGTTTTTAGCATAGACTGTATATATATGTAATTGAAAGATATTAATAAGGCTTGGATGTTTTTTATTCAATATACTATAAGATATTATTATGATATTTTGAAGAAATTTTTATGAATTAAAAGGAAGACAATTTTTTGGCGAGTTTAGATGTGTGTCTGAATTTATGAGAAATTTTTTTTATGTGTGAATTATGCTTTTAGTTGTCGAATCTAATTTTACATTGAACTATATACATGTATGCTTCATATTTTTTTTATGGTCTATTGAGATTGGAATAGTTGTGTTATGTTTATGGTGAACAAAATCTATGTATTTTGAAAGTAAATAATTCTTAAAGAAATGATTTTTGTATTCATTGCATATAGATGAATGAATATTATCAAGCCCTACATACTTTCAAGTTAGAAGTATATCTGAATGTTAGTTTAATAATCATTCATTGAAAAATATTACAAGGGATTTGTACCTTTCAAACTCAGAGGGAAATTATTTTTAATTTACCTAACTGTTGATAATGGATTTGTTCTTTTAAACTAAAGGGTTAGAATCATAATTACAATATTTTTCAAAGGACAAATATTTTAGCGAACATATTTTGGAAAATCCGCTGGGGAAGAACCAAATTAATTTATTTAAGACTAGTTTCCTTTAGATGAGAAAATATGGTATTTCCCCATGAAAATATCTTCACTATTTTACAACCTAATGTGGGATTCAAGGACGAACAATAAGATATTATAAGTTAATTAAATACTTTATCTTGGTGTACAAGAAGAATCCCATAAGATTATAATAGAAGGGAAAACCTAGTGTTAGAAAGAGAAGAAGACTTAGCTACTAGCCTAAGATTTTTGTTATTAAGGAAAAGGAGACAAGTAGTGAATACACTCAAGAACCAACTACCTAATTAAGTTCCTAAGGTCCCAAGGAATCAAGAGAAATCTAGAGAATAACAAATAACTATGTGATTCAAACTCAACAATCTGGAGTTTAAAAGATACACAAGGTCCCAAAGGAAAGAAGGAATGTTTGATCCCATTTTTGACACATTACAAAATTTGATCTTTTCACCCAACCTTTCCCACACAAGAAAATCAAGAAGTGGACCTCCCTCTCCTCCAAAGGCTTCAAAATCCCCTATCTTCCAAGCCTTAACCTTACATGGCACTTTCTTTTCTATTACCGTAAATTTCATACCTACTATTGGTGAACAAATTTGTCCTTGCCAAAAATACCAGATTTGTAAAGACTCTGAACCCGTTTAGGAAAGAAAAAATTATTAATAATAGTTGAATTAACCACTCATAGTTAATTAGCTATATTTGTAGGCACATCTCCCTCTAAAAATATATCATTGTTATTTCAACTAAGATAAAATAAAGAAAACATTCATGACACTTTTAACTAGAAAGCATGTACAAAGGCGACATACATTCAACCATCATTATAAATCTGAACATAGAAAGATTATATATATACCTTATGGAACTAAATCTATGACTAAATTGTGTTATTAGTAGAATTATTGGCATCCACCACTTACAAATTCAAACTTAAATACACCGGGAACATAATAATAAAGATCCCATGGGATTTTATCCATAAATCATTTCCATTCGAACAAAAATAGAAATTAATTTTCCTCCAACCAATGGATCAAAGGGAGATAAAACAAAATATCATAAACCAACTAATCTATGTATCTTAATCATTCATATTCAGTATAGTATCAGAACATCAAACTTGCTTCTATTATCTAATTTGTAACATCAAAGTGCAAACCCCAATAGAGTTTTTAGTTTCCCATATATTGCCACACAGGGCTTGAAGATAGTTATCAAAATTACTCCCCCAGGAGTCATCATTTTGGTAGTTATAAAAATTAACTTAAAGCATAAAAAATTAAAATAAACTATTCCTAATGGTTCAGACGCATCTTTCACACGGTCAACCAGTTTTCAAAGTGGTGGATCTAGGGAGCTTCTCTATCACTATCATAGTCAGACACATCGCTTTCCATCTCTCATAAACTTCTATAAAAGTGGAGATAACTTGCTAATGTAGTAGGCCTACTTATGCTATACATTTCATCCATACCTCTATATCCTTCTAGATCTTTGTAACTTTTTTTCATGCAGGTTCAGATGATCTGTCCCAATGATCAACATTCGTTCGATGTGGGATACCCTCGAGAAATCACGTGTGTTGAGGGACTTTGATTATTTGGCCTCCTTTAAATTTTCCTATAGAGTTTTTATTACCTCTCACTTCTTCTAACCAGGCCTCCATCATTCTCCATCAGCTGGATGTCTATGCATTTCATATCATCTAGTGTGATATCTTTGAGGACCTCCAATTCCTTCAGTAGATCATTTTATTCATCAATTCTTTGTTCTATCATGATGTTCCTCCATTAAATTCTGATTTTGGAGACATATAATACCTTTTCATCTAGACCAGATACAAGCTTTTCAGCTAGAAAAATTTTCAGTCCATAAGTCTGAAACTCTTGAATCCATGTCACTTTTTTCGCCCATTTTTCCTTTTCTTCTTCTCAGGAGCTTATTTTTGTCTCCATATTTTTGGTAACTCCTGAAGCGCTCCTATGGGTATCACTTAGACTATTTATGTGTTTCATTTCCTCAATGGTCACAAATTCTAACCAGTTGCCAAAAGTTTTTGCAATCATTCAATCCCTCTATATCTGATCCAAGAATTTTTTATTACTCAGGGATTTGACATCCCGTGTGGCATGGATTTCAAAAAAACACAGAGGACCTAGATACTAAATTGCATGTATGTACTCACCCATTTGTCTTAGGGCCTCTTTCATTTCCTGCTTATTTTTTGCATCTTTCCAAATTCTCAATGATATCCTTTTGTTTGATAATTCAAAGACTCTCATATTTGTCCCCCTCATGCCTTTTCCAAGATCAGCTTTCTATATTTCATAGTCGTGGAGAGATATTTCATTTTCATCTTTAGCTGGCATTGGTTTGGCTATTTCAGTCATCCAATGACCTGTACCCTCATCAAAATTTAGCCTAGATTTCATTTCGGCTTCTTATTCTTTGAAGACTTTCTAAGACATTTTTTTGGTATGGCATCAACTAGGAGTGAAATAGGTACAATTCTCCTCTTCTTTTTAATAGAAATATCCAACCATTTGGGTGCTCCATAAAGCTTGTCTTGGGGTGCTCTAAATTTATGTGCTGCCTATCAAAGCCAGTGAGTCATTTTGACCATCCCCCACTTATATCTTCTTTTTAGTGTCCATCTTTATTGTTTGGGTTTCTTTGATTTTTTTTATCTTTCTCTGGTCTTTTTGCCTCCTTTTTTGACTCTAGGTCTATCAGAATGTTCAAACCAAGCTATTGTCTACTATTTCTCTTACTTTGTGAATAGGTGACCCGAGGAGGCAGCGAGGACTGAAATTGAACTTGAACTTCGCTTGGAAGGGGTTTAGGTTCAACTTTAATTTCAACTACACCTGCAACACAAGATTCAAGGATAGAGTTAGTGGAAGCAGAAATAATTTTCGGAGAGCCTATTCGTGCAAAATTATTTTGAGGATTTGGCTTCCTGATGGTGGTATTATTCATTATTTAATCCTCAAGTCATCTTTATTTATGCTTGATTACATTGGAGGTTCTTTCCTGTAGATTATATTTCCTCCCTTTTATTCCAATTGATATCTAGAATACGAAGACCTTGAACCTTTTTAATGTATTGGAAGTCTAACACTTCTTCACCTTATTTTTCTTCAACTCCATCAATATTCAATTTGAGCTTTAAACTAACAATCTACCTCAATGTCAATCTAGACCATGTCCTTCATTGCACTTTGAACTTATCAGAATAGTTTGCACAAAAATCCTCTAACTCAATTTCATGCATGAATGTAGGGGCTATGTTCAGATGACCTTCGAAAAACCCTTTGCTATCAAAATTGGATCTCAGATGATATGATTTTATATTCAGGTCTTTCAATTCCTTCTTTAGGGTCATGGCATCTTTCTCTGACCAGCAATGATAGTAACTCAGTTCTATTTGGAAGACTACGCCTGAACTCTTCTTTCCGTTAAGATTTTTATCAACATGAATCATTTGTCGCTAGATCTCCATTAAGAAAAAATTATCTAAACAATATCTTAGAAAATTCAAAGGTTCCCCTTAAAATACCTTGACCTTGAGATAACTAAACTTTAGAAATTGAATAAAATAGATACCATATACAACAATCAATTCATTAGCCTCATCTGAGAGTCTTTGATTATTTTTACCTTGTAATTAAAAAACAAGAAGAGTCATAAACTCATCATTAAGCATTCTAAATTTCTCTGCACTTCTATTGTGTTGCAAATGTACATAATACTCACAGATTTTCATCTCTTCATTCCATGGTTCATGTGGGAGACCTTCCCAGTCTCTACAACAAGCTAGAATATAAAAAAAGTATGAATACATGTACAAAGTAGCCATGTTAGATATCCTAGTTAACTACTCATGAAGTTTATTAGAATTGAATTTAGCCTAGTTAATAAACTTGTCCACTGCTAAGTTTTTCTAGATGAAATAGTACATGCAATCTTCCCATAGAAATGCATGAGGATTTCCCTTGATTGTGTTTAGCAATAAAACAATATACTCTACTCCCTTGATCAAATTCTCAATAGGTAATGGTTTGGGTAGGCGAGAACCTCCTTTTAATGGCTTTATCAACAAATTAAGGGCAATGGTGTTGTTGTACTATTTATTTTTAGCTGAAAAATGACTACTGGCTTCCTCAATAGTCCATGCTTCATATGTCTCCTTGTGTGGGATTCTGAGTGCGACCATTATTGTTTCATGTCTTATCTTAACCAGAATACCTCCTGAGAATGTGTGTATACACCTCTCTTCTATGTCATACATGTTGGTGCATTCAAGTACCAGCATTGGACAAGGCATTGCAGTTGGAAACTGAGCCATTTCAAGTAGACCACTATCAGCCACTTTTCTTGACATAGACCCCTCCTCCAAATTTTTAATCCTTTGCACAACCTCTATAATTTCTACATTTACTAGAGAAGTATCCACAATTTTAGGTATAGAACTAACCATACGAGTGGATTTCTCTACCCTCAAAATCTTGGAGTGAAATATTGACATTTTACAAAGAAATTTCTAGAGAATCTATCATGCATGAAGGGAAAACAACAAAAAAATCCTATAGTAAAACTTGAAACAAGGAATTTTACATGCAATACCCTGCTTTCTATCATACCTTACATCCCCCACCTCTACTTCAAAAAATTGTCTAATGAGTGATTTTACATAATGATTGTAAAGGGTAAATTTGGATGGTCTCCTAAATAGGGTTTGCACAATAGAGATTTGCATATAAAAGAGACCCTATGCCATATTCAACAATTTACATTTAATTGTTATGATAAGGAATGTAAAGCTTGAAAATACTTGCAAAGAATAATGGGGTAAAATACCTATCATAGAAGATATGGAAATACCATTTTTCTGAATCCTATGTTGAGTTTCTGGAAAATATGAGACCGGATTTGGAACAGAAATGCAGAGATGGAAAAAACCCAGAAATCTTTTTCCAATCCGACAAAGTTCCAATTTTGCCCCTAAAGTCAATATCACCATTGACCCAGAATTTCTAATTGTGACCTAGGGAAGATCAACCTCTAAAATCTCTGACAGAAAAACTATTTTCGGATCCCGATAGTTTGTTGAAGAGTGTATTTGAATCTACACTCCAATTTGCTGTCCCAATCTTGTAGCTCCCGAAACAACACCTACAAAAATCTAAAAAAGAGGGGTTTTGGGGTGGCTATATAGGTTTTTTCCTTAGTCAAACCCCCATTTTGGTGGTCTCCACCTCCACGAATAGCCGAATATAGTAGAATATATGTGTGTGTGTTTCTCTTGGAAAGAGCTTTGAATGTGCAATGTCAAGATCTAATCCTCTAGATTAAAACCCTAACATGAATTGAAAATGAGAAAGAAATGCATAGATTTTAATATGATAAAGAAAACATACCAAGCCCCCAAGGGTAAAGTATTCCTACCAAACTCACAATCTATATTTTCTACCCCATGATAGTCTCTTTTGAATGCTTGAATGTTGAAAATGGTGGATCCAAGAAGAAGGAAGGAAGGAAGAACTCTCTCTTGCTCCAAAGAAGATCCACAATAGCTTGTCCACAAAAATGCTTGTATGTATCAATGCATCATCATATCTTTTCCTTCTATATCATCCTCTTTCTTTCTTGCATCATCATCATCATGTCATATTCGTAATTGCATCATATCATATTATGATTTTCTCTCATGAAGAAATGAAGGCCAAAAGAGAGTGTTTATATAGAGATCTCAATATAGACCTCCTAGAGAAATGCAAGGGGACCCAAATTGAAATTTCTCCTTGAATTATGGTCCAATTACAATAAAATATCAAGGAGGGGATGTATTAATTTGAATATCAGAGAAAATAACCCCGCATCTAGACTCAGGGACCTATTTTTAAGTTTAGAACCCCGATAAGCTCCGGATCTGAAAGCGGGGACCAACACCTGACAGAGGTCAAAATCAACCTAGACCTTGACCTAGGTCAAGGAAGACCTCAACCTTGACCTGAGGTTTTAGGCAGGTCACCTTGAGAAGTCTGCATGACTCCCAGGTTAGTTGAGGACTTAGGAAGGTGAGAAAACACACCAGAATGTTGGATAGAGGCACAAAGGCCAAAGAGGAGGTATGATGAATATTAGGAGATAAAATACATATGTTCTACCTAAAAATGGAGCCACAAAAAGGGAAATTAAGGAGGACCCAAAGGATCCTAACCCTACTTTCACCTAGAAATGTAGAATCAAGTGCATATGCATCCTAAATGCAAATATAATATGCAAGTGTACTAAATGAGGGTGCTAAACCTACCAAAATGGAAGTGATTCCATTTTAAGATGATACATTTATCCCCCACTTTATCTTATATATGACACTATGCCAATATGCAAGCTAAAGTAAGAAAACATCATAAATTAAAAAGGATATAAGCAAGTCCTCAATGTGGAGATCATGCAAGAAACCATTAGTATCTACAACCTGCAGCACACAAGGTTAATGAAAATCCATACTGTACCTAAGCCTTTCTAAGATGATTTTGAGAATTGCATATAGCCCCTTATGCCCCCCTACTTTGGCTTACTAATTCGAAAAGGTGAAACAAGGTGATAATGTTAGATCTATACACTGGGTATGCGGGTTATTTAAAAGTCCTTTCCTAAACTAGTTAGGAGGATTAAAAACCTTCCTAAAATGATTCAATAGGTTAGGTATCTGAATCATGATTCCAATGCCACTGACGGTACTAAAAATAGAGTTACCAAACTCAAGTTATGATGAAAAGAGTGAATGTCTATCTAAATGCATGTAAAGAGAAATTAGAATTTAAACTAGGTAAATTCAAATGAAACCCTAATAAAACCATAATTTGCAGCTATAAATAAGATGATGAAACACTTATCTTCTCATTCTTATGATTTTTAGATCTTGGAAAAATAAGCAGAATGCCGAAGAGAGAAGAACTTCAAGTGAGTTGCATGAAGGTCCTAAGAGAGTGCCTGGCTAGCAGACAACCACTGCCTAAGGTAGGTTACTTGTTTTGATATTTTCGATTAAAAAATTCCTATTTTTATAGGGGAGGTTGACCTTGACCCTTTAAGGTCAACCATAACTAGGAAGTTCCAATCCTTTTTGGGGATAAAGTCGACCCTAACCCAAAAAGATTGATCCTAACTAGAAAAGGTTGACCTTGACCCAAAAAGGTTAACCTTGACCCAACAAGGTCAACCTTGACTAGGTCAAGTGTGTATTGTACTTTTTTGATGATGGATTATTTATATGATACTACTTGTGATGATGGGATCTTGTCCATCTCTGAGAGCACCCCTTTGGAGGGTTGTTACTGACTGTCAAAGAGAAATTGTCTGAGTTATAGCAAGATGAGATACATCTATTGAGAGATGTGGGATTGTATTGGGTAGAAGTCCTACCACAGATGAGGTTCCATCAACCCATGATATCAGCTATGATAGAGAGGTGGGATGAGGACACTTTCTCCTTCCATCTTCTATTAGGAGAGATCACGATCACACTGGAGGATGTATATAGGATCCTACGACTTCCATTTTGAGGCAAGCCTGTTAGACTAAGAGTGCAGCAGGGTCATCCCAAGGTATTTTCAGATGGGGAGTATTATCTGGGATGAGTACCATAGATGAGGATTTGATCAGATCAGATCACTCTATCAGCCATACTAGTAGGCCTGACACCCTTGGTATGGAGAGTGATGCTATGTATACTCTCTTTGGTTGTAATAACCAACACAAAGGGTACAATCTTCTTAGCACCATTCACCCATCTCATACATAGGATGGAGAGGGATAGGATTGTTTTCTCATGGGGCTGCAATATGTTAGCCCATCTTTACCATGAGTTGAGTCAGTTAGTGAGATTCCAGCGGGAGAGTCTTACAGTATGCACCTTGCTATAGGTTTGGATGGTTGAGCATTACACATGTACATGATCACAGGGTGTTCTACTGACGCTAGATGCAAGCACACTGAGAGATTTTTCATATCCTCTAGAAGATTTTTGGCATTACAAGGATATCCTCTTTTGGAGGGTACACTTTGACCGTATACCAAGTATTGATGTGATATGGAGACCATACTTTCAGATGACAGAATGGCTAGATACTGGACACTAGCTGAGACACTCCCAGCAATGCAAGCTGCTAGAGGGTCCTTCTAGTCATGCAGTGATGCCATATTACTATAATAGAGTGATGAGATAGTTTGGTATAACATAGGGGGCTCCCCAGACAGTAGCTCAGTATGTATACCCAATGAGATACTATCAGAGAATCGGCGCCATATGCGGACCCACAATAGCAGATATTGTAGATAGCAAGACAGATGAGACCAAGGATACAAACGTAGCTCCCAATGTATCCTATTCAAGTTTTAGTAGAGACTATATCATATATTGGAGTCTACAGGGGACCCACCCCATCTTCCCCGATGACCACCCCACAGGTGATCCAAGTCTGTCAGAGAGGACCCACCGAGGTGGTGACATACCAGCGGAGGATGAGGAGGATTAGAGAGATGAGGAGGAGCCCATCTCTGAGGGACATCCTATGAAGGAGGAGAGAGAAGAGGAGAGAGAAGATGTGGGAGAAGATGAGAGACAAGAGGAGATGGCCCTAGGCAGTAATACAGGTGCAGATGATCAGACAATCTGTGTTGTACCATTGAGATCATGACAACCTCCCTGTGCGCATATAGATACACCACTGCCTAGGCCTAGACTTAGTGAGTGAGGAGAGGTTAGTCACTCCATGCCCCCACCATATTTATCCTTTGGTGACACCCAGGAGGGAGATCTAGGTATGATATATGTAATTGATTAGACTATTTTAAGTAAATGTTTTTCTAGAAGAAGTACTAAAAGATAAATATGTTTGAATTTTGCAGCTAGCATAGAAGAGTGGAGGAGATTTGTGTTTGAGGTCCTAAAGGATACATGTATATCCTACCAACTACCAGCTAGTGAGAGAGAGTCCCTTATTGAACAAAGGGATCCTGAAAGACATGCGAATATTTTTGCATGCATCCAGCGAGAGCTGAGGTTAAGCAGAGGGAGAGGAGAAATTGATGGCTGATCTACAAAGAGCTCAGGAGCATAACTATGATATGAGAATGTTGAGGATCCACACTCAGAATACTATTTTGAGATCCTCAGCCTCACACCACAGATCAGAGAGAGCCAGGAGACACCAACCCTCAAAGCATAGTGATAGATATTGATAGACATGGCACATGTGCCATATACCAACCTGTATAGTCAGAAAATGGAAGCACTTCCATTGTAGATGTGTTTATCCTTCAGTGTAAGTGGTTTGGGGTCATGGAAAGCACCTTGAATGGGTTCCTAATCTTGACATGGCTTCCCCCTTGTTCTGTCCCTCTTTCCACTCCTGTTTACCCTAATTTCTGTATTCTGGACTCCAGACTGGTGATTCTAGGCTTCAGGGTCAGGGTCAACTTTTTAGGTCTATTTCAACCTCAACCTTGACCTAGGTTAGGGTCAACCTTGACCTTGACCCAGGGTTTAGATCCCGGGGTCTCACAGATTTTGGAGGTCGGCCTTTGCAAAATGTATTTCCCGCTTCCGGGTCGGCTGTTTCGGGTTTCGAAGCGTTGATTCCTAAATTATATTTAATATAGGTCCTCTCCTAGGGGTAAAGGCTTTAATGAGAATTTATTCCTCCTATGTAGGCCTCCTTAGGAGATTGTGCCCTAATTTCATATAAAAAGGAAGCTTTCTCTCTTATTTTCTCTAAGCGAGATTGAGAAATAAGAAGTCTTCTAATGGTGATCAAGCATTCCTAATTGAGATCAAGCAATCAAGTGAAGTTCAAGCAAGAAATCAAGTAATATTTCAAGCAAGCATCTATTCATTCAAGTATCCATTCATGAAGGAGATCTATTGGAGGCCATTGAAGGATTGAAGCTACATGGTGCCCTTTTGGTGATCTCTCCATCCATCTTCTTCCAAGCCTCTTCCAGATTCAAGAACCCATTCAAGACTTGGTGTTGGAGATCTATAAGCAAGAGATTGAAGACATCCTACCTTTCTACATTCCACATTTTGAAGCATACTTGTGGATTCAAGGATTCGAATCCTCCACAAGGACTTTTACAAGCAAGGTAAATTTATGCATTTACTTTGTCCATTTCTGCAATTTCAATTACATATATTTAAGGTTAATTCCAAAACTTTGGTTTGAATAAGGAAAACCCCTCCCCCACAACAAACAAACCTCTTTTTCTTGTAGGTACAAGTTTAGGACTGTGGATTTGAACCCAGATCTGGATGCCCTTTTTGGCAAACTTTCAGGATCCGCGAACAGAGTCACTTTCGAATCTATGCAGGTCAGGGTTGACATTATTGGGTCAGGATTGACATTTGTGGGTCAAGGTCGACCTTTTTCATAAGATGACATCAGAATGGAAAATTATTTCTGGGTTTTGTTCGTCTCTGTGTTTCTATTCGAGATCAACTGTCATTTTTTCTAGAAATAGTCTACAGACCTCAGAAAATAGAATTCTTTGATCTGCAATATTTCAAGGTTAGTGCATTTTTCCTATCTCTTCAATTACTATCATATATCATTTCCATACTTATAATTAACAAAATTTAAGGTATCTCCTTTGTTATTCTCCTTTCCAAATAGTTGATTCATTTTTGCATTAGCCCTTCCTTGGGGTTGATCAACTTGGATCTCCCATTTGTGCATTTGAGG